>CM029770.1:5686457-5985306 GCA_017562165.1 Ectropis grisescens | reverse complement strand
TCAGTAAATATTACTTATGTCCGATGGAAAACTCTATAAATGAACAATACAGGATAACTGCCACCGAATGTAACTACAACACTATTATCATGCCTAAAATTAATAATGGATAAAAATCTCAATTCCATGCTCAAAGAAGTTGATGAGGTTAAACCTTCAGAGTGTTACAACTGTAAAATTGATCAATGTTCTCAATACATCACACAGCCTAACAAGCATTTTAAAATTTTAGCGCAGAATATCCGGAGTATTAACGCAAATTTTGACAAACTGCTTATTATGTTAACTGCCCTGAAATTCGAATGTGACTTCATCGTTTTGTCAGAATGTTGGTTAAACAGTAATAAACTCTTACCACAACTGCCCAATTATAATACTTTTACAACCACTCTATCATATAATCAAAACGATGGCCTTGTTATATACCACAAAAATAATATCTCCTGTGTGGTTGAAGAACCCTCTTTCCTGAAGCCAATTGTCTGGTAGCCAAAATAGAGAACCACACGGCTATTGTTGGTATTTACCGTCCACCCTCCTTCCGTAAAACCACAACATTCCTGAAATCACTAGAAACTCTGTTGGATACCTTAAAAGGATTTAAAAATATTAAATATTATAACAGGTGATATCAACATTGATATTTCTCTAGAAGGAACTTCTGAACCACCGAGCTCACACTACCTAAACCTTATGGCGGAGTATGGATTATTACCGACCCACACTTTCCCAACTAGAGACAAAACATGCTTAGATCATGCGCTACTTAAATCAAAAGCAAAAGCTACATGTATAGTCATCCAGACTACTATAACTGACCATTACCCGGTTCTTCTTTCTCTTCCCAAGATGACCTCAAGTAAGTTCAAACCAGATTCCTTTATAAAAACTAAGATTGACTACCGAGAAGCAGCGTTATCTCTCAATGAGTCCAACTTATCTCCTATATTGACTATGATAGATCCCTGCGCTGCTACCGATATCTTAGTAAATACTCTCAGGGAGTCCATACAAAAATGTTCAACTACAAACTACTCGTAGACATCTTATCTCTAGGCCTTGGATAACTCCAGGTTTGCTGCGATGCATTAGGCATAGAGAAAACATGCACCTTAAACTCAAAAAACAACCCGAAAATATCATCCTTAGTCAAAGCTATCGACGCTACAGAAATTTCTGTAAACCTCTGTTAAAAAAACTTAAAAATGAATTTGAGCAATCTGAAATACTAAAGGCCGGTAATAATGCAAAAAAAAGCTGGAATGCTATTAAAAAAATAGGAAACTTCTCTCAATCAAATGCCCACCCTTAGAGTTACTCAAAACGAAACCAAATGCTAAAGCCGCCGTTAATAATATAAACCATTTTTTTGCAAATGTAGGTAAGAACTTGGCGGAATCTATTACTAGTTCTCCGACTCACTCAACTATTAAGACCTTAATCTCGGAACAGACCAGTTTACAGTCGTTTGTACTACTAGATAAGGAGAGGTTGAGAGAACTATTCTATCATTGAAAAATGATTCTGCTCCAGGTTGGGACGGTATATCGTCCATGTTTCTTAAATTGGTGAAAAATAAAATTGTGCCTGCTCTAACACATATAATAAACCTATGTTTCTCATCTGGTACGTTCCCAATTCCTTTCAAAAGAGCTGTTATTCTACCAATCCATAAGAGTGGGTCTAGGGACGATGTAAATAACTTTAGACCAATCTCAATTCTACCTGCTCTGTCTAAAGTTATCGAAAAGATTTTAAACAAAAGACTGATGATGTATTTAGAACAAAAAAACTTCTAGCTGATTCCCAATACGGATTTCGAGCAAATAAATCAACCGAACAGGCAATATCTGCCTTGACTGACTATATCACTAATAGCCTAGACAGAAAGAAAAATGTGTAGCGATATTTCTTGACTTGGCTAAAGCATTCGACACCGTTTCTACCCCACTCTTACTCTACAAACTTGAAAAACTAGGAATAAGGGAGCACCACTAGTTTTATTTCAAAATTATCTGTCTAACCAGAACCCAACAAGTAAAAATAGGTGATACTATTAGTGATGACGAAACTATTACATATGGTGTTCCCCAGGGATCCATTTAGGCCCCACACTGTTTCTCGTATTTATTAATGATCTCTGCCATTTCTGTCCGGCGAATGGTAAAATTTTACCTTCGCTGACGACACTGCATTACTTTTTGAAGGTTGTACATGGGAACAGGTTAGGGATCGAGCTGAGAGAGGTCTACGAGATGTAATCTCTTGGCTACAGTCTAACTTATTGTCCCTAAACTGTTCCAAAAGTAAAGTAGTACTGTATTTAACATAAAAAGAAAAATTCACCCAATAAGGAAAATTTCAAAATAAGGGCTCACATATGTCACAACTATGAGGAAAAGTCGTGTAAGTGCATGGGCTTGGGTGTGTGGTTTCCTCAAATATCTTGGAGTAGTTATAGACGAAAACCTCACATGGGTCCCTCATATAGCCAGTATGACGGTACGTGTCAGGAAACTAATCTAGATATTTAAAACCCTAAGAGATACTCTACCACTTTCATTGCTTAAAACAGTTTACTTTGCTATCTGTCAATCAGTTCTTGGATATTGTGTGTCTGTGTGGGGCGGAGCATACAAAACTCACTTGATTAAACTAGAAAGAGCCCAGCGCTCTGTCCTAAAAGTTATGTTTTTAGACCTTTTCGGTATCCTACTGAAACTTTATATCAGGATGCCCAAGTACTGACTGTCCGCCAACTTTTCATATTGCACGCGGTTCTTTCACACCATAAAGTAGTCAAATTCCGTACGGATCTTCCTATACCCCGCACGACCCCGACGAAGTTTGTGAAACAATGCGTATTTATACCTCATTTGCCAGAAACCAGTCATGCTATCTGAGAGCTTACCTTTATAACAAAATCAACATTTCTTTACAAATTTACTCGATGAACCGGTATTCTTGCAAAACCTCATTAACAAAATGGTTACTTTCAATGAACTATAATGCAACTGAATCAATTTTCACTATCCTGTCTTAGTTAATTTGTGAATCCATTCGGACCAATCTTATATCTTCCTTTCCTCTCCTTTTGTATCCTTCCCCCTCCCCCCCCCCAAATTTATTACACTAATTAAGCGTTTATAGAATCAAATGTTTTACTTTATTATTGATATTCAAACGTCATTTGGTCTATTACTAAATTTGCATGCCTTTTACTCTTGTTTTTAATTTTGTTTAATTTTCGAAAAAACAGATTCGTTTGTATGTAATGCCGGTGGAGGGCCTTGGTATGCCATCATACAGGTTACACCTAGTTTGGGTACCAAGGTTGTCTAACTTGAATCAACGACAAACTTTACTGTATTACCTTAGATTAATGCCAACTTGTGATGTTTGATATTGGTCAATAAATTTATTTATTTATTATTATTATTTATTTATTTATTATTTTAATGAAGTGGCCAAGACATTTATTTTAAACATAAAATATTTTTTATAATATTAAAACACTACAAGATGTTACTAGGTTAGCTAATTTTACTAATATTATATATGTCAATTGGATATTTGTATTTTTGTTGCTCAGTCACGTCGAAACGTATGAATGGGTTGGGCTGAAATTTGGAACACTGTTAGAATATAGTCTGAAAGAACACATAGACTACTTTTATCCCGAAAAAAAAAAGAGAAACGGGAACGACGGAGGTAAAACCATGGACCACTGCTATTTACGTAAAGACTTATATAAAGCAGAACTAATTGAACAACACGTCAGCTGTGTATATATATGTCTATGTATAGCTACAGATATTACTTGTCATACTAGTTTAAAATGTAATGTACTTGTAAATTATTCTTATTTGGTGTCTTCAATAAAGTGAAATACACTTCATCATCTTCATTCATCTACATATCTATCTATTACGTATGTCAGCGCCACCGCCCCACAACATTAGCATAGCGGTGACACAAATCTATAATATTTTCCCCATTCAGGGCGCGGCTAAAAGATTTTCACTTCAAGAAACATATGTTCAACGTTACAAATAAACCGTTTACCTTATGTGAACACTCTCCTACACATCATGTGTGGTCAGAATTGCCCGCTCGCCGCTGACAGCGGGTTAATCATTTGACACGCGGTTGATGGTGAAAAATAGTGAAATATATCCGTGTTGTGCTGATGTTAAATAGGTAGAAGTTATTTATACTAAGCGGCGAAATCCTATGCGAAAATATTGTAAAAAGGCAGATTTTTATGCCAAACAATAATAAATCCAGTGTCATGATATCCAGTTTTACGATATAAAATGTATATTTGTAAAACATAATTTTAAAAACAACTTTGTACTTCATTTATAATTATGCTTTTTTATGTTGTTTGTCTTATAATTTAGACCTTTTTATAGTATAGAGTAACGAATCGAGCAGGACATGTATCTAATAGTAAGCAACGCGCCTGCCACGAAACAGTGACACGCAGCTATTGGAATTTGAAGAGTCCAATTCATTACCTAAGAGCGCAGTACGATCCTCACCCGAAGGTGTTTTATCTCTTAGAAAACCTTAGGCTTTAAAGGCACTTGTATTTTGACAAACCCTAATAAAGCTTGACAAAACGGAAGCTTAACGCGAACCTATTTAAATAAATACACTCTTATTTACTATATTACTATATTACTATATTACTATGGCATGGACGAGTTTATGAGACTATTGCTACATAATAATTTAATGTTTCACGTTGTTATTTCACTGTATCCGTAGCATTTTGCTATGATGCCTACGAACGCCGTAGCAGAAAATGTTTTCCAATAAAATTTATTAGTTTCTCACAATAACAATCTTATTATGCGATTTCTTATTGCAGGTTTTTTATGCAAAATAAACTTAATCACAGAGTATGAAGATGCAAATTTCATTGGAGCCAAAACGAGGGTTACCTGCTGTAAATTACCAAGTCAAATAAGTTCCCTGAAACTTTCTTACAAACAAACTTGTTTTTGCACAATGAAATTATTAACGTTTATGTGGATTTTAATTTTATTTAATTTGCTGAGTGGCCAGTATTATTGCCGACACTTTTGATAATTATTATTATTATTAATTGAATCCTAGCAAAAGTTAAGATAAGATAAATTTTTATTCAGTTCACAAGTTTACATTTTTACAATTTGCTAAGTGGAAAATGGAACCCAAACTCGGCTAGGCCGGTATTTTGTTATTCCTAAGTTTGATTTATAAAAAGTTGGAACTATAACTTGTGCATAACTGAATGTATACGTTTATTATTTTATACTTATTAATTTGTGTATTAGAACGTACATCTTAAAATTGGTTAATCATAAGTATTGAGAATAGTTTTTTGTAGTATATAGTGACGAGACAAGCATGTCATGTGCTTGATGGTAGGCAACATGCCTGCTTATAGCATCAAAGTGACACGCAGCTATTGGAACATGAAGAGTCCTCATCATTACCATGCACTGTACTGCGCTTGTCACTCAGAGATACTAGCATTATTTTTTTTATATTTATGCCCTGTGATTTCACTAGTAACATTTCCCTGCAAACCAGGACACCGTGATGTTATCACATTACTGCTTCGCGGTAGAATAACTGGCAAAGGTGTGATAAATCCCCAGACTGGACTCTGCAAAGAGCCCTACCACTGGAAAATGTATCAAATATAAGATTTTGAATAATCAGTTCTACAGCAGTTTAATTCTACGTAAAACTGTACTAGCCTTTCCCTAATAAAAATATATCTACCAGTATTTTTATACTACGTTTTCTCGAAAGAAATTGCTTTTGGCAACAAGATCGCCAATGGCTACTATATTTTAAGATTTTTTCTGGATTTCATTTTAATTTAAATACAATAAAATGTTTTCTAACTTTCAAAGTTTTATCAAAACTCGAGGTAAATTATAGTTTTAGTCCTCATCTCTTATGGCCTAAACAGCTGTATTTGAAAATATTATATTATTTTAAATTGTGCGGCTTATAAAAAAAATTACTTACAAACGACTTTCTTTTACAAATTTTAAAATAAATGAGATTTTATGGCTCACGGAGCCATTATATCTTTGGAATTCAATAAAAGGATTAACGACAATCAGATGTACTTGTATGCATGTTTAAATGTGTTTTGTGTAAACCTGGCATTCTAAATTAAGTTACTCATTTAATTTATTGTTTAAAGCAAAACATTCCTCTGAGATATGAATAGGAGCTATATTCCCATAGACAGGCAGAAAGATATACCAACACATAGAGACACGTCAAACTAATAACAACTATCGTTTTTGCATCGAGATAAAAATTCAAACAATACCTGATATTCTCTCTAGTCTCGAACACTACTAAAGAGCGCTGCTCAAAGGCTTTCGTTACACCGTATCTGTAACTTTAACAAGTTACAGGTAAAAGTGGGCCAATTTGCGAAGGAAGTCAAAGAACTTTTGTTAGAAAACTTTTGAATTTGGCGTAATCGAAAACTTTCACACAAATTGCTCTGGTTTTGATGTTCAAAAGTTACCTTATCGATGTTCTACGTAAATGAGAGCTGGTTAAATTATAAACAAAGTATTATTTTATTCTACTAAATATTGAGAAATAAAAATGTCCCTAAATACAGTTTTACAACTCCAATATATTATCTACATAGAGACTCATACAGGGTACAATGTTGGACGGGCTTCCCTCTAGGTTTACAGATGACCTGAAAAAAGTCGGTGGAAACCACTGGTTGCAGGTTGCGCAGGACCGTTCGTTGTGGAAACCTAGGGGGGAGGCCTATGTTCAGCAGTGGATATCTTGCGGCTGATGATGATGATGATAATGAGGTACTCATATTGAAAACACTGAACAGAACTTAACAGCAATTAAAATTGTTATGTAATTACCTGGACGTTTCGGCCGGATTTGTATTATAAAGGTAGGGGTTCGTGCGGAGACTGCGACACGAGACCGCGACAGGACACCGCGACAGGACACCGCGACAGGAAACCGCGACAGGACACCGCGACAGGACACCGCTACCGGAGACCGCGACAGGCACTTGACATTATGGAATTGTATGGGCGCCAGTTCGCGCCGAGACCGCGACAGGAGACAGAGACACGTGAGGCGAGACATCGGTCGCCAACTCGGCGAACTGGCACCCATACAATTAATTCTATAATGTCAAGTGCCTGTCGCGGTTTACGGTCGTTGTCACCAGTCGCGGTCTCAGCGCAAACTTGTACCTCAACGCTGCGGAATCGTTGAGGTAATTTATTAATCATTTTGATCGCGATTAGGTCTTGTATAGTGTTCTCTATATGAGTTCAAAACGCGAAAGTTTCATAACTGTACTACTACTGTATTAGTAAGACCCGTTTTTGTAGTGATATTTCTTTTCAGCGTCTATTCGTGGACTTTTTTCAATACCAGTTATTAGTTAGTAGTTTGCGCATTAATGTTAGCTGATAGTTTCTACTGCCTGCCGAACTTTGGGCTACTGCAGACTACAGTGGACATTTCTAACCTAAGCCACTTAAAACTTATTCATACCTACGTAAAAGCATGAATGGAGCATATTCGAAGCTTTTCAAAAACATTCCATGGATGTGTTAAGGCCAGGTAATTCTGTGAAAGTAGGCATTTAACGCCGTCTTGTTCTCGCGACCGTCACCGACCGCGGAATCGGTGCCACAGTGCAGAAATAACAATAAAATATTGGACTATGTAATTTAAACTCATTTTTTGTTCATAATTTGTTTATGTTTGTTTGTTTATGATAAGAGTTTTGTTGCTATATAAACGAAGAAATATTAAATTTATCTATACTCGTCGGTATACAAAACTCAACCTTTTCTTTTTTTGGTCACACTATAAGTTGAGAACGGCTTTTCCAATTTCATGCATCTTTTTAAAATGGTTCCTAATAATTCACAAGCTCGTCAAAAATTTTAAAAAATGTGCTGAAACGTAATGAAAGGCCAGTAAAAATAGAAGGTTTTTTTGTCAACTTTGCACTAAATTTCTAATCCAATTTTTTTCTATGAGGTAAAGATCACTTACTGAGCATAAAATTACAAAATGCTCACAGATCAAGGTAGAGCTTCAAACGCCAATTGAAAAAAAAAACTGTTTTAGCCGATATTTTGTAAATTATATATTTTGACAATAATTGTAGAAAATAAATTTTGCATCTTTTGTTGCTAGTAAACTTTTTTTGTAAAACTTACCGTTTACGATTTATAACCCATTTAATGATACGGTTGCGATGATGCCGATAATAGTGGATGAAAATGATGTGGTCTACGATGGAACTTGCTTCTCTAATAGAAACAAACACAGTGTACCTCGTAACCCCAAGGTTCGAACCTTCGACAAAAACCCACTCTGGCAATGCGTTTCACAGCTTAGTTGTTCTTATTACAAAAGTGGAGACCAAACTCTTCGTTCAACTCTTCAATCATGATGATGAACGGTGCTGTTTATTCGAGCAACGAGCAATATGATAGAATAACTTTAATTTAAAAACCCCGACTACAAAAAACAACTACACGTAAAAAATATTACCTACCATCTAAGGACACTTTGGCGAATGAGATTAGTCTTAGAATATGTTAGTTACCAAAATTCATCCAGCCGTTTGGAAGATATGTGGAAATAAAAGTTTTACAAACATAAAGATACGCGCGAAAAACATAACCCTTCTTCCATTCCGGTAAAAAGAGACATGTTTATGCTACTGGGAACAGAATTCACATCTTATTTTTTTGTTATCATTAAATTGGACATAATAAATCGTAATCGGTAAGTTCGAAAAAAAAAGTTTACTGGCAACAAAGATGGGAAATTTTATTTTCTACAATAATAATAGACTTTAACTTTTTCGGAATGTCGGCCAAAAACGTTTTTTTTCGAGCTGGCGCTTGAAGCTCCACCTGGATTTGTTATTATTTTGTAATTTTATGCTCAGGAAATGATTCTAAACCTTATATAAAAAATACGAATCGGAAATTTAGTACAGAGTTAAATTCTACGAGTAATTTTACTGCCTAAAAGGCTTCTTATCAAATTTGGTCGAGTGTCTAAATTTCATTTTAAATATGTTTTAAATGACCGAAGTTGGGTTTTTAGGGATTCGTAGACAAATTTTAAAATATACGTTATGTCTGTCCATCCGTATGTGACAGCCATTTTTCTCCGAAACTATAAGAAGTATACTATTAAACCTTGGTAAGTACATGTATTCTATAAACAATATGAACATTTTCATACAAAAAAAGAAAAAACAATAAATTTTGGTGGTGTCACAAACTTGGAAAAGAAATTTAAAAAAAATCTATCAAAACCATACGTGTATCTATCTATGGATAGGTGTTCAAAAATGGTATTGTAGTTACAAATTTTTCTTTTCTTATCTGAATAGTTTGCACAAGAGTCTCTTCCAAAGTGGTAAAATCTGGATGTGAGTACTTTTCTTCCAAGTACTAAGTACCTTACTACCAAAGAATTTACCTAAATGGTATCATAAATGATACCTAACTTGCATTTATATTATGGGATTTACGCAAGGGATTTCTCCCCTCTCATTATTTCCTTATCCCGATCTCTGATTTGACGGACGAATATTTTACTGATACTTATCTATTTTCCATTGCATCCGCATTGATTTTTTTACTGATGTGTTATCGACGTCAGTTTTTTGAGACTCCCCTATTGGTCTACAACATAAAGTAAACAGCGTACTAATTAGTATCAGCGTCTATTTGCAATTCAATGTATCAAAAATCCAGATCATAGCGTGCTTCACTAGTAATACCTACTGATATTGTTATACTGTGGCACTATGATCGTAATATTTAAAATTTATTGGTTGTCAAAATTGCAAAATCAAGCACAGGCCCGTCGTCCGTGAGCGCCGAAACGCGACTGATCAGGCCTGCCGAACGGCGCGCTATATATATGGTAGATATTAAAACATAGTGAATATCTGATACTTTTTATCAAGTCAAACTCTGCGAATGCATCTATAACTTTTAGTGGCTTTCGTTGAGTACAACAATTTAGTAAAAAAAAATCATTAGTTTAGTCATAAACTTGAAAAACTTTTGAAAAGGGGTAACTTTGGGAATTTTTTCTATCAAGTAAAATTCAATAAATCGTGTTATTGACTGCGAATTGCACTAGATTAGATCCTTAACTAATACATATATTTTTTTCAGAGTTTAATACACTATTTTAAAGGTCGTAGAGTTGTTTTAAA
Source organism: Ectropis grisescens (assembly GCA_017562165.1). NCBI lineage: Eukaryota > Metazoa > Arthropoda > Insecta > Lepidoptera > Geometridae > Ectropis > Ectropis grisescens. Next base: position 5,975,036 of record CM029770.1, on the reverse strand, counting down.
AATTCAAAATTACGGCCCACACGCCCTTAATAACTAGCGGTCCATCCCGGCTTCTCCCGTGGTAATTATACAGGGTTACCGGTAGATATATAGATACTGATTAAACGGATGCAGGCTGATCCGTTTTATCTGTATCTGTATATACAAACAAACAACTTTTGCTGAAACTTAATACATATCCCAAAAAAATTGTATTTTTTGAGCTCTCTAGCACTGTTTAGCAATTGTTTAGTGTTTATTCACTTCGGCACATTATTAATGTGTCAAGTGTTAAAGAGTGCGCGCGTTCTTGTTACTAATTGTTACAAATAGTTGACTTGATAGACAAATAGATAGATGCTTTTAGAGCGGGCAAATACATTGATTTTTATTTTATGTGGGGAAAAAACTCTTTTTTAGTAATACATTAGCAGTAATGTGCAAAAATTACTGTGTTCCGGTTTGAAGGGCAATGTTTCCAGAGAAATTAAAGGGCTTAGAGATATAAGATCTTAGATCTCTGGGTGACGAGCGCAGTGCTAGGTAATGATTTGGACTCTTCATGTTCCAATAGCTGCGTGTCACTGTGGTGTTATGTGGCAGGCATGTTGCTTACCATCAGGTACATGTTTTGATCGTCGCGTCATTCTTTAAAAAAAAATACATTAATAGAACAAAAGTTGTCGTATATAAGGTAATTAACATCCCACTCAAATGATGCAGACTGCCAATAACCCTGTATAGTAATCAGGGACAAGGGCAAACATCCAACGGTGAAAGAGTCTTTTAAATCGGTCCAACTAACAAATTCTTCAGCTTTATAATATTAGTAGGTATAGATATTCACTAACCATAGTCAACGAGCATTAAAACCGAGTGATGACTAATAAAGCCAAAATTAAGTGGTTAATTTACACAGAAAATCAAATAAGAATGTCTTAATTCCATGATTTGTCCAATACATCCTATGTTGGCCTTTATGGGGCCCTTAGTTAAATCCCGAAACTCGAAACGCTTGAATATTAATAACGACAGCATATTGGCGCAAGCTTGCCCAATTACCTCGCAATGGAGCCCCCTCGGTGCACGGACTATCTGAAAGATCTATAAGCCACTTGCCTTTGTCAGCCGAACAGCCGATAAGGAATATAATACCAAAATTGGATTCTGAACATGGTCCAACGTAATTTACCTACAATTTATTTAGTAGCGGTTAACTAACTAATACCGCGGTTTTGGTCTCTGAGTTCCAAATTTTAAAGTATTTTTTCAGCAGTTTCGACGTTATTGAGCAACAAACATCAAGACATCAATCTTTCTCATGTATAATATTAGTAGGATTAGTAACTGAATACTAAGGCTTGTTTAAATCTTTAAGGAAAAAAATATACTGTCACTTTGTGTTGCAGAATTTCACGTTATAATGAGTTGGTTAATTGTAAACGTAAGTAACCTTCAATTAAACTTTAGTAATTAAATATAAGCAGGCATAAATTAATGAATAAACATATTTATTTACATCTCTTCCAGGCTTAGATTGGCTCAAAATATGGTTATATTTTATTAGCAAAGAATTACTCCTATCTTAAGTCAAAAGGGTGCGTTTCTAATTAATTATGAACAATTTTAATTAAGTAACGGGTTACCTCAGGCGTGATACGGTCCGTAAAAGTTTTAGCCCAAGTTTGTGGTTTTCATGACAAAATATTTACTCGCAAAAAAAATTAAGAAAATAATTATCCATGACATTAAATGTAAACAATAAAGTAATTTTAATGTTAGAAAACCTACAGAACAGAAATTTTAGTGTAGTAACGTCAAACAAAGTCAAAAAGACAGAACTGAGTTTAAGACCGGTTTTGTAAAATCGCGTTTTTAAAATTACTGTATTGTTGTTAAGCTTGCTTTAATTATCATCTTTCAATGTTTGAAACAAACTCGTTTAACATCACTTAATTGTCAAGCATAAACTATTTGCGTACAAAAACTTAAACCGACTTCAAAACCACAAATAGGCACTAAAAAGCAAAAATAAATTAATTTCATTTTTACGAGTGCTACTCACTCATCTATTTGAAGTCGGTGCTAGCCAAGTTTAACAGACAGTGGATATGCCTACCTACCACGTGCCTACATAGTATTTTGGCCTGACTGGCACCGACTTTAAATAGATGAGTGAGTAGCACTTGTAATAATGACATTAATTTATTTTTCGCTTTTGAGTGTATTTGTGGTTTTACAGTCGGTTAAATTTTTTGTCAGAAAATAGTTTATTTTACTCTTTTTAGTGCAAAACAAGTTTTTATTAACGCTTTTACCCAATGTCGTATAGTCTAAGATCCCAGAGCCGCCAGACGTCACGTATTTTCTGATGGATGAAATGTGGACGATTGATTAGAGTTAGTACGTACAAGCACACATGCTTACCCGCTAACTTGCTTGCTTAGACGGCCAATTTTGAAATATGGGGTCCAGAAGACACATTACTTACTTCACGTATTTTCTGATAACTGATTTTCACGTATGTTATAGACAATATCTTTAAAAATAAGGCCCCAATACTCCCAGACACTTTCTGTCGGCCGTTTTGCTAAACAGACGCTTTAAAACTCTATCATTTTGGGAGCTTTAAAGCGTCGGTTAAGCAAATATCTCAAAATTGGCCATCTAAGCAAGTTAGCCGGTAAGCATATGTTCTTAGTACGTACTCACTCTACTCAATTGTCCACATTTCACCCATCAGAAAATACGTGACGTCTGACGGCCCTGGGATCTTACTCTAGTAATGACAGGTTCGAGTTTCATAACTTTTGTGAATTCCACAATTACGTCATCCAAAAAATTGTATGCAAATTTTAGTTTTTGGTTCATTTTTTTTTTTTTTATTTAAATTAGCCACTCCACAGACTCCGGGGTCCGTGATCTTTGTCATTACAATTATCGTTTTTTACACATATCTTGGATAAGGAGAAGAAGAGGAATTTGGTTCATATTCCACTTGACCGATTTCGATAAGATTTATTCCATTTATAACCATTTGGGAAGCATACCTACCCATCCAAACATTAAAAGAAATTTTTAAATCAGTACGGGAGTTCTGGAGAAATCAGGTAACATACATAAATAAAAAAACAGGGGTCGAATTGATAATCTTCTCCTTTTTGAAGTCGGTTAATAATTGCAAATCCTGTAGTTTTGCACACAGATGACTATATGTTTTGCAAATTGATTGGCGCAACAGACTGCTACCCCCAGCATATTTTTTCAGTCACGAAAATAGTTGGAAAGCAAAAACACTCAGAATCATTTAACTCTGTTTTATTTGACGCTTTTGAGGCTAAAATTGCCGCTTGTTGGAACACATTGAGTGGAAACAGACCATTTCAATGGATATCTGTAGTAGTTTTGTTGGTCCGGTTGATGTTAGTTTGGTGGTCTATAGATCAATTTTGTTTTATAGTATAGATCAGGGGTCCGCGACGCGATGCGCGGGAATAATTTTTACCCGCTAAAAAAACTATATTTTTGACAAATTGCCAATATTTATTCAGCTACTGATAGTAGTGCATTGTGATATAAGTGCGGTTAGTTGATAATTACAACCGAGGCGATATTGCTAGCTCGAGCCGAAGGCGATAGCTACAAGAAAGCAGAGGCATGTAAGATGTGTAATGATAACCACAATGATTTTCACCCGAAGATTTCTTAAATTCACGAGCGTGACGCTTGAACACATCTCCTACGAAATCTCTTCGCCTATGAAAATCTGTGTATGGTGCGCCAAAATCAGTTTTAACTTAAAAAATATTTAGTTAGCATCAGCCGCAAAGGCTTATTCGGATATATTCTGTCCATCTCCTGAATTACTTATCCAACTTTATAGGTGTATAGATTCTAGTGAATAACAAAGCAGTAAGGGGTTGTGGCCACGAAATCTACGGTCACAGTGTAGCTACACCTAAATCTGTGTCTGCGATAAACTAGATCGCACGCAGCCTTTCCCGACAGATAACGACTATCATCTCTCCGTACAATGTAAGCACTGTCCTGACCCCGTACCATGGTTTTTTGTTGCGATGATCTTACGAAACAATTGACGATTACCATATCTTAGAACGCTACCTACGGCTGGTCTAGTCGGGAGAACGGCGACTGTCGATCCAGAGCCCCGGGTTCAAATCCCACGCGCACTACTGTCTTTTCGGAGTCTTAGCGTAATGCCACTAACTTAAAAATGGCGAAGGAAAACATCGTCAAGAAACCGATATGTACCTAGAATCTTTCAAAGGTCATGTCACCAACCCGCACTCGGCCAGTGTGGTGGATTATGGAATAGACTCTATGCTTACGAGAGAATGACCCGAGTACCAGCAGTAGAAACATTTAGTGAGCTGCATACATAAATAACAAACGATCAAGAATCTGGAATCAATAAAATGCCATGCCAAAATACTCATATGCAACCACACTCTGGTTCGAATAAACTTAGCCGCAAAATTTTTTACTTATTTTTTTTATTAATATGTCTGTAAAATTATTTAAAACAAAAAACCTTATTACCAGGCGATACGATTCATAATAGCCATGCTCGGAATGTTGAACATTAATCGGATAGATATTGCAATATGGGATCGTAGTACGGTGTCTGAACCATCAACCATTCACTACTATTACTACATCAATAATCTACATAGTAGAGCTAGGTATTTCTAGTTGAAATAAACGGACATACAAAGGGAAGCACTAAGCTAATTTGGACTCTTCTTGATCAAATATCTGCGTGGCATCGTGAGTGTTTCTATGCACTGGCGTGTTGGTTAACATCAGGCGCATGTATTGCTTATCCTTTCACTCGATGTTGTACGAAAAATCGAGACAACAGCTAGAAAGTAGCTTTTCAGTTTAGTAGTGTAGCAAAATCTCTGTCTTCTCCAATCCTTCCGTAAGGGACTTCGTTTACAAAAATACTTAGCCGAAAGTAATCTTCTGTATTATTAATACAAACGAATCAAAAAATTTACTTAATAAACTGACAGAATTTTATTTTGATGCGACAACGTCTAATAAATTGATGAACACCGGTTGCATGCATGAAAAAGTGTCCCGTTATGTTCCGTTACGCTCATAGTATCCTTGCGCCGCATCTATCGATATTTTGTTATGACGTTGTCACGTTAAACTATTTAACCGACTTTACAGACAACAATTTTTTATTGAGTTCGTTTGTCAACATAGACCTCGTACAATTCGATACTTCTGGAAATTTAAATAAGACTTTTATAATAGTAGTCTGTACTCTTTGCAGTACCCTACCTAGGGATGCACCACTATTGTTGCCACTTGCAAAATATTTAAAATTGAAGTCGGCTGCTTACTTATAAATACATGTAACTAGTCATTAAATAAAATAAATAAATATTGGTGGACAATTCACACACAACACCATCTGACCCCAAACTAAGCAAAGCTTGTACTATGGCGGCCAAATAGCTGATATAATACATATATAGTTTTAAATACATACTTATTATAAAATAGGAATACCCAGACACAGTGCAAACATTTGAATTCATCACACAAATGTTAGCACGTGGAATCAACCCACAACCCTCGGCTTCGCAGGCAGAGTTACTACCCACTAAGCCACGAGGGCAGTCACTAAGCCACGAGGGCAGTCACTAAGCCACGAGGGCATTTAAAAACATTTATTAAATTACTACTTATAAATTAACGGTATACAGTTTATTTCCAGGCCATTTAGATAACGCACTGTCCATAGTCTCGATACGAGAACGATTGTCAGCGCCGAGAAGGGTTGATCCATTGATCCTAATGTATTGTGCTTTGATAAATCCCTGGTTTCAGACAATAGTGATGTTTTCAAACCTAATTATGTTTACCAATTCATTTTTAACATTATTTTCTTGCCTTTTAATGAGCTGAAAACTTCCTTACCCACATTGATGTTTATTTTAGGTCTAAGTTCGGTGGGCGAAAATGTTATGGTTTCGTGGCACCGATACGCAAATGTAGCGGCGCAGCGTCAGAGTGGCAGTGGAGCAGCGGAGTAACACGTTCGCTATAACTAGCAAATATATAGTTCTTCCCCAGCGAACTCTACAAAGGAGTCCTACCAATTTTAAATGATTTAATATACAACGGATTACTCTAATTTCATTTGCACTTGTAATAGAATTAGTTAATTAGTACTAGAAGAAAAGCCAGTATTTTGACGGCACATCGTTTACCCAGAAGTGACGTTTTGAAGATTGAGGGAACCTAAACACAGCAGTGGGGTATATAAAAAACCTACAAAATGGGTTTCAGAAAGGTAAATCAACAACTCTGGCTATTTTTCAGTTAGTGTATAATATAAAGCCTGGACAAAAAGAAAAATACAGTTGTAATTTTTTTTGATATGTCAAAGGCGTTTGATTTTTACCACACAAATTACTTCTTGATAAATTGGAAAATTACGGTATACGGGGGCCAGCTCTAAACTGGATTAAATCATATCTATCAGATAGAGAACAATGTGTAGAAATCATGAAATGGTCAGAAAAAATCAAATTTGTCGAGCACGATCCACATTTAAAACGAATGCCTGTGGAGTCCCACAGGGTAGTATCATAGGACCTATAATGTTATATCACTCATAAATGACCTATCTAACATTACCAATTACAAATGTACCTTATTTGCGGATGATATATCCATTTTATTGACATGTTACAAAAATGATCCCACATTTAATGATAATATAAATAAAACTATTGAATTAGCCCTTGAATGGTTAGGTAATAACAATCTTAATGCTAATTTGACAAAAACAAGCTATACTCAATTTCAAACAAGAGGCACTAAAACTGTACAAAGACAATTGACATATGATGGTACTACTTTAAAGGAGAGAAATAGTATACAAATTTTAGGTATTGTTTTGGATAAATATTTGGACTGGAAGGAGAAGATAGGACAGGTGTGCTCCAGAATAAACAAATTTGTACTAGTTCTAAATAGCCTTCGTAAAAGTTCATCACAACGGACTGTATTGCTCGCGTACCATGGTTATGTAAGCTTTGTACTGCGATATGGAATGCTGGTTTGGGGAAATTCCACACACATTCATAAAGTCTTCATTTCACAAAATAAGTGCATCCCTGCTATAGTTGGTGTTCGGCCACATGTATCTTGTAGACCATATTTTAAAAAACTGAATGTTTTAACTTTAACTAGCATGTACAATTGTACATTCTAGAAGTAGCTGTGTTTGTGCGCAAGAATCCAAAACTTTTTAAAATTGCTAATGATAGGCTCCCAAGAAGGACAAAATACAGTAAAAGGTTACTTTACGAAAGGGCACCAAGGCTAACGCTATTTTAAAAAATTTTTATGGTATGTGCATCACTATTTACAACAAACTGCCTGTAGAAATAAAAGGCCTACCTTTTGTTATGTTCCGTAGAAAACTAAAGATGTGGCTGGTTGAAAAATATTTTACAACCTAAATGAATTTATAAAAACTGGGAATAAGAGATGACATACTATGACTAAAGAACATGAAAAGTATAGTGAATATTAATTATATTTTAACCTTTGACATTATAAATTTGTATTATTATTATTTATTTTTTTAACTCGGCTTGAGTTTTGAGAATTTGACTCCCCTTTGACTCAATGATAAAAAGCTAGGGAAATATGTTAAAAAATATTTCTTTATTACTATTTAATAATTTTTATTAGACATATAATTTTATATCAGACATATAATTCATTCTTTAACAACATTTATAATATAATTCCATAGGCAATGCCATTTGTATTAACTTTGGAAAAAATAATTTTCGGTTTTTTCTGGATAAGCACGCTCCGTCGTAGATTTCATCATCGTTTAACATCAGGCGAGATGGTGGTCAAGTGCAAACCTATTATAGTTAAAAAAAATTAACCTCAAACCATTTGACTTGCAGGTGATGCAATATTAAAAAGCTATCGAAAATGTTGCATTGGATTATGTATTAACATATTAAAAATCTTTCTTAAATACCTACGTATAATTTTTCCACTGACATATAATTTACTCAGAAACTATTTTTATAATTCCATATGCCAGACATCTAAGCAAAATAGAATGATCGATTAATTAATTTGTATCAAAATCATAAATACTGTAACTCTATTTTATATAGAATAAATTTCACTTCACTTCAATTCACTTCACTGCACTTCATTTACAGTAATAATGACTTAAAATAATCAAAGCTCTCACGCAGCGCGATGAAATTTTGTCAAAGAATTTTATTTGCAAAAGTACTTAAAGCTCCAGAGAAAAATAAAGAGAAACTTATCACCGAATCGGCTCTTAGCGGCCTCCATTAATAAACTTTCACCATTTCACGGTTAATTTACTTCCCGAGAATGATTGACATGAATAAATTGTCTTTTGAACTTTCAACGACAACTCACGACCCTAGTCGGTAGCTACAGTTAACTTACCTATAATAAATATTACTTTATAAATATTTTAATTCGTACAAAATGGCGAGCAATTTATTAATATTTTTTAACTAATTATTCGCCATCATGACTGATGTTAAGCGACGATGCGGTCTACAATGGAGCGTGCTTACCTAAAATAAACCGACTCTCTCTCGAATCGAAGACACCCAGAGTGTAACCATCGGGAACACCCAATCAGGTACACTCCGCGAGATATAAGCTGAGCTTTGCATTAGTGTGAGTGATCACCAATCAGGCAGGAGCTTGAAATTTTGTCCGCGAGGTATAGGCTGAGCCTTGCATTAGTGTGAGTGATCACCAATCAGGCAGGAGCGCGGCGAGACAGAATGGCGCCGCGCCTAAGGCCGGTTGTCACACCTACACTATCCATGTACACTCACACAAATGCAAAGCTCAGCTTATGCCTCGCGGAGTGTAACGCATTCTTACCACAGAAGTAGAGTCAACCCTCTGTGTTCGTGTTTTTGGAACATCAATCATGAAACGATGTAGCTTTACTTCTAATTATTTCGATAGCTCAACAGGCCTTAGAGATTCTTACTAACACCTCAACAACTCTATGACATAGGGGCACATGTAAATTAAACAAAGTAAACGGTCCGTTTGCTTCATCTGTAAAACCGCAATTTTGAATGATTTTCTTATCTCTATACAATTAATTAAGTTCTGTCCACGATCAAAGTATCGAGTCTTGTTAAAGTCTTGATCATCGCCGCAAGATCGCTAGCTTATCGGTTTTTTATCGGATACACTTCGGAGAGTGTGCAACTGATCTGCATGATCTAATACCACCTTGCCCTTTCTTCTATCGGACTTCTCGTTCCACAAAAGGGCGGCATCGTTTCATGGTCGATGTTCCAAAGAAGCGAACGAAGAGATTTGACTCCACGTTTGTGATAAGAACGTCTAGGTTGTGGAATGCGTTGCCTGAGTGGGTTTTCCCTGATGGTTACAATCTTGGTGTCTTCAAATCGAGAGTGAATCGGTTTTTTTCTAGGTAAGCACGCTCCATCGTAGACCGCATCGTCGCTTAACATCAGGCGAGATGGTGGTCAAGTGCGAACCTATTATATTTAAAAAAAAAAAAAAAAAGTCTACGGTTTCCGTAAATCCCCGGACCACCCCGCATCATTAGTCAGCGGACAAGGTGTACGCTTTCTGAATTCAAGGGTTTCCTAAATTTACGGCAAGTTTATGTGCACGATGATAGCCTATTTTCTCGGTGAGTTACTACGGGTTTACGATAATACCAGAACTCGATAGCTTGTATTACCAGAATTTAGGGCTGTCACACGGTGACTGTTTATGACGTCTCATCATCATCTTTTTCAGCCCGTTATCACCTGATGCAAAGCGTACGCTTCCCTTCTCTCTTGTTTGACGATGTGCTGCAAAGTCATATGTTCGCAAAACATATACTTAGTTACAAATAGAACATAAAAAATATAAGGTACGCGTATAGTGCTGCACAAGTTTAGCCTTGAAGACATATTATATTAAAATTATTACCCAAGTATACTATTTACAAAAAATCTTAACACAATAGCGAATACATTTTATCTAAGAAATTATACCTCAGGTTATTTAAGGATATTTATATGTCAGGAATTTCAAAGAGCCTTTAACCACCTTTACCTTTACTGTACAATTTTAGGTACTACATAAGAAATTTCTATAAAGTCATACAGTAATAGAAATAGCATAGTACGAAACTGGACTTACAGTCGTATTCCAAACACTAACTCAAGTTTTACGACAGTAAAATCTTTACTTTTAATAAAGTCTAATTGGTACAGAATTTTTAACTTTTGCGACGTCAAAGAACTCAAAACAATTATTGTGCTTAAACAACATTAAGGAAAAAGGATCAATTACATATCTTCGGCCTCGTATGACAAACGTTAAAAGTTTCTATACCGATTTGATTGTCTTATAAACGCTTACAGTATTTTTTGCTTGCGTACGAGTAAGTCATGATTGAGCTCTTAAAATACAGCATAAAAATTCATGTCAAGTTAAGGCTTTATTTTTCCATGCCAAGAATGAGCGATTCTGTTGATTGCTCAAAACATCTTTGTACACAATTTAGCAATAAAGAATTCAGATTTGTAAATTCAGCTATTAAATTTGACAAAAACAGCCAATTTTTTATGTTATTTCTAAGTGGGCCCCAAAATAAACGACAATACAACAGATTATCTTACTCTACTTTTATTTACAAAACAGAGGTAACAAACATACATTGAATGAAAAGTACGGGTAAAACCTGTCATTTTAATTCTTATTGGAAATAATTGGTTTAATTTAATTCACATGTCAATTCTCTGGCAGCCCTATTTGAATATATTATGTTGAGCCCGAGTGAACCCATTTTCGGTGTTGATATATTTCAAATTGCTTTCGGCTGCAGTCCTCGATGTCATTGAAATAAGCCATCATAGGTTCTAATTTAGGAAATCTTTAGTTTATTTATTTATTGGATCTTATTGAGAATGTTCTAAAGTAGTATTTCTTTTAAAGAAGTCCTCATTTTGGTTACTGAAGACATACTCGTATTTTAAATATAATTACAGGACAAAGATCGAAAACATAACATCACAAAATATGTGATATTTTCTATAAATCTAGGTTACGAGCGCAGTTAAGCTCTAGGCTATAATTTGGACACCGTTCCAAGTTATCGATGAGTTCATGTTTTACTCGACCCGTCACTTTTTTGTTATAAAGTGTTTTAGCGGCCCCGCCACAGATTTTTCTTAGCTTCGCCGTGGACCAGGCTACGACTACTGAGCTCCCATGCCCTGACAATGCAGGAACCCCTCCGAGGAAAATATAATCGAATAGTCAGCGAACTTCGTAATTATCTTCGTCATTTAAAAACTGGTTTCCAAAATCCTTGTTTAATTTTAAATATTTGGTAATCAAATAGACTTCAATATTTTTATGGATAATTACTATGGTTCGGTTTGTGGAGAAACCAACTATTAATAGAACCCTCATTCTCAAACCCGTAGTAGCAATCAGAGATTCAAATATTAATATTAGCATTACGTCACGGAAGTCAGGCAAGGTCGGAGGCTCCGCTTCTCACTTTATTACGGTCGTAGCATAATTTAACAGGTTTCATGGCGATACAACTTCAGGGCAGTAGAGTTGCAGGACGAATGGATTATTTTACATAAACGATTACGTATTTCGTTATTAAAACTAGCTACATTACTTAACGACGTCCAAATAATTTATTTTCTCCGAAAAAACAAAAACTATTTTAAATTTATAATTGAAATCATATACTCGACTATATTTCATAAGAAGCCAACACTAAGGATAAATTAAAAATAATTTTTAGTATTTTGTTTATATCTCAAAAACTACCACATCCCAAAGATTCCAACACGATATCTCTTTATTTTGTGCCTCTTTTAAACTTAAGAAAAATAATAATATTAAAAATTTACATCACAGATTACTGAAACCACAGACTAAGTAGAGAGTGACTGAAACAAGTAATCTGTGATTTACATATTTATTCTTTGATTTTTCTGCTGTCTATACAGAAAATTGTGACGAACTAACAATTCACAAACGAGGATTTTTCGAAATAATAGAGTTGTGGTGAATCCGCAATAACCCAACAAAATAGTTTCCACTTCAAAAAGTCAAGTCAACTAAGTCATAATTTATGTTTTTATAGTTACAATTGTTTATATATGACTACGTTATGCAATAAAACCGTCAGTTTGCATAATTTTATTGAGTCAGAATGAAGTTTCCCTGTTTATCTATCAACCGGGGAGTTTCAAACAAAGTAGTGGTTATCTTGTTTGCATATAAATCTAGTTTTAAAGGGTTTAATTACGTTCTCTTTGGCTTTTCATTGCATAGTAAAACATGTAAACACTTTATGGCCCTTTTATGCTTATTTTGGACTATTAAATAACTACGACGCAATTAATATTTTAACCTACATCCAAATAGATTAAAACCCTCAAGTTTTTGTTAATGTATTGTAATTTAAATAATGTACTTTAATAGACTTTATTCGAAGACGTGAAACGATTTGGAAAATTATGTTTTTTTTCCAATACAAATTTCATCGAAATCAGCGGAACAGTTTTTGACAAATAAACAAAATTAGATGAAATTTTTTCATTTACTTTGAAACTTCACTGTATCACCAAAGTAGTGCGTTTAGTTGACCTACCTTATAATTTGTTTTGTTTGATCTCCATCGTTGGTAATCTACCTTTACTGATGACGTTTTTTTGATGACCAATGTGTCGACAGCAACTTGCTCACAACTTCTCTTAAACTACCTCAGTAAACAGTGCGAAAAGTTCGTCTTTGTTTTAAGTAATATTGATCTATTTTACTTTCTATGAATTTCTTGTCGACTGAATGATATTTGGTTATATGGAGATAGTTGGTTTTATTCTATATTAGATATTTGTTTATTTCATTTCGATTCAATTCATTAATAAATTAACAATTTACATACACATCAATTAGTAAACAAGAAACAGAAGTTTCGTTCCTTATTTCGCACCCAAGCAACCATAATAAAGTGTCAAGCAAATCGTGGCATGGTACAGTTAGTCATTTATATAAGTTTTAAATTGTCTAAACGTAATTTATCTTACTGAATTTTAAAATAACTAACTCTTTGATTGGATCCTAATTAGTTTAATAATTCAAAATTTTAAATTGATAATTTGCTAAATAACTAATCTATCCATTACTATAAGTCAATGTTTGGATGTTTGTCGTTCAATCACGTCGAAACATCCAAACATCCAAATTTGGAACACAGATAACAGTCAGAAATTGAAAATAAGTAAATTATAAGCCAATTATATTGAGGGGAAATAACATTGTTTAACAAGTAAGTATAACATTGTTTCGTAAACAAACTTCAGTTAATTTCTTTTTTGTTTACTTTTACAGGTTTACACTTGAACGCCATCTCACCTGATGTTAAACGACAATGCGGTCTATGATAGAGCGTGTTTACCAATAAAAAATCGATTCACTCTCGATTTGCAGACACAAAGATTGTAATCATCGGGGAAAACCCACTCAGGCAAAGTTCTCCACAGCCTAGACATTCTTATCACAAAAGTAGAGTCAAACCTCTTCGTTCGTGTCTTTGGAACATCAACCATGAAACGATGTCGCTTTATCGAGCTGTGAGCATTCCGAGAGAAAAAGGGCAAGGTGGTATTAGATCATTCAAATCAGAAGCACGCTCTCCGAAGTGTATCCAATAAAAAACTGATAGGCAAGCAATTTTTCGGCGATGTCCAGATTTTGAAGTCTTTTTTGCACAAGAGTATCATTGCCTATGAGTCTGTTGGCACGTCTCTCAGACGTAATCTACGTCAGCATTTAGTAACGTGCCATCAATACCAAAGGCAACATCCACCCACGTCAGTTGACGTCTTGTCTCGATTACGACAATATTATCCCAGAAAGTTTCCACGGAAATAGGAAACAATTTTCTCAGCTTTGTTTATTTTCCATTATCGTTCCTTAGTTATTGTTCCCTTCGAATTAATTCGAGCCAACAGCTGTTGTGGCTGTGAACGGTTTTATTCACAATTTATTTGATTTGTTAATTCTTTATGACCAATTTGTGAACGTTTTAGCACTGTTTGATTAACTTCAGATTGGAGATGACGGTAGCGGTAAATGAGTTTAGATTGTCGTTTTATAAGCTCAGGGTTTTGTTGCTCAGGACTTTGATCGTAATTTGACGTGTTGACATAGTTTTTTTATCTGTTATGGTTGTCAACTATCGGCTATACATCTGTACTATCTGTACTAATATTATAAAGCTGAAGAGTTTGTTTGTTTGAACGCTAGGATCTCGGGAAGTACAGGTCCGAATTGAAAGATTATTTTTCCATCAGATAGTCCATTTATCAAGGAAGGCTATAGGCTATAGAACATAACGCTACTATCAATAGAAGCGGAGCATGAATCAATAATGTAACAAAAACTTTTTGAGAGTTTTCGTAGCGCGCTTTGACATGACAGCATGTGGCTAAGATTGCGTCAACTTCAACTTCAACTTTTTCTTTTGGCTTCCATTCGGTAATGTATCCGTTATTTCGTAAAATGTCCAAGATTGCGTCATTGAATATTTGTTTCTAAATCTCAAACGAAAAAGCGAAACAATGGATTACTCTTCTATCATCCATAGGTCTCCTGGTGGTTCATTTGACCTATAAATTTTGTTCACGGGTTTGCAGTCAATAAGTTAATAATATTTTGTTTTAAATAATGTTTTTTATCCGGTGATGGACAGTCGGGTTTTTAAATTTAAGTTATTTATGTTTTTAATTAAAAACGTCAGCTATGATTGTATGTAGCCAATTTTCTTTAAACTGGTTCCTTGTCTGGGAGAGACTAATTGTCACCAACAAGACGCCAGTGGCGCTAGTTTATGAGTATGTTGGTGTAATATTGGTTTGTGTCAAAATAGAGTTTTCCATCTATCCCGGGGTTTCACTCGCCTAATTTACGATTTCGTTATTTCAAAATTTCATCCAGGAATTGAACTGAAGGGAGTTCAGTAGTTTTTGCTTGAAAGTGAAACAAACATTCATTTATACACGGATTCGAATCCTATTTATAAATGCAAAAGTTTGAATGTTTAGATAAATGGATGTTTGTTGCTCAATAATGTCGAAACATCTGAACGAATCGCGCTAAACTTTGTATGCATTATAGTCTGGAATAACACTAAGGCTACTTTTTATCACTTGAAAATAATGGGAACGGGACTACGCGGGTGAAACCGCAGGGCGCTGCTAGTTGAAGAGTAAACTTTTTTTGGCGGACAACACACAGATTTTTCGTGGGCTGTGAATTAAACTAGCGTCACGCTCGGGAATGATAAGAAATCTTCGGGTAAACTCGGGACCATGGCCCTTGGCCAGCTAGAAATGCTTCAACATTTCCATTGGTCATCTAGAAATTCTTACTCATTTCTAGATAGCCATGCTCTTGGCCACTTCCTCCGGTTCCAGCCGCGTTGTTTCCAAAGTGAGCTTTCAAATTTTGAGTTTTCAGTTATCGGCAGTTCCTACGCCCGCCATTTTTTGTAATATTAGTATGTAATAGGATTAGATCAGCAATCTTGCCCCTCATTTTTTTTTTTTTAATAGATATGGGTGGACATTTCACACACAACAACATCTAACCCCAAACTTGTACTATGGAAGCCTGAAGCTGACATAATACTTATATATTTTTAAATACATACATAGAAAACACCCAGGCATAGGACAAATATTTGAATTCATCACACAAACATTTGCACTGGGTGGGGCACCTACGGCTTTGCAGGCAGACTTACTACCAACTAAGCCACCAGGCCAGCCTTTGCTAAGTTCGTGGCTAGACGGTGTAGTACATGATATGTTACCAATAGTTATTGTTTCTAAATCTGTTTCTGATAGCACTCTCTATCTAAAAGAGACACGTGACTGCCCTACAATCGAAAGCTTTCACGAGACTCACGTCTCCACGTAGCATATTGGTCTAGACCAGACTATTGTACTCAGATCTTTGTATCCTTAATGTTCCAGACAGTACCTTCGGGAATTTGAGTGTTCGTTTTACTGGAATCGACTGAGAAAACAAATCTTTACCCTTACTACAAGTATATTAGAATACCTACTGCTGAAAACTTGTTAGCCTATCTGTTTGTACTGGCCAACTGTTTTTTTTTTTACATAAAGAGTTACAAGTCGAGCAGGACATGTGCCTAATGGTAAACAACATGCCTTCCACATAACACGCAGTGACACGCAGCCATTGGAACATGAAGTCCAAATCATTACCTAGCAATGCACTCGTCACCCAGAGATCTAAGATGTTATATCTCTAAACCCTGTAATTTCTCTGGATACTTTGCCCTTCTTCAAGTCGGAACACAGTAATGTTTGCACATTATTGCTTGGCGGTAGAACAACTGGCAAAGGTGTGGTACTTCCCCAGGCGGACTCTGCCAAGAGTACTACCACAACAAAAATCAATTTCATGGTTAATGTTCTAAAGATTCAAACGAACCACACGCTTTCACCGGTGTAGTCCCGTTCCTATTATTTTCCCGTGGTGAAAAGTAGCCAGACTATAATATAATATAATACCAGTGAAACCTGGTTAAGTAGGGCCAGAGGGTCTATCATCTTAGCGCATCAGCAAGCTGAAATGGCAGTGGGCTGGTCATATCTGTCGCAGAACCGATAACCGTTGGGGTAGACGAGTTCTGGAGTGGAAACCACGAATCGGCAAATGTAGTGTAGGACGCCCTGAGACTAGGTGGAGTGACGATATACGTAAGGCAGCTGGTAGCGGTTGGAAACGTAAAGCCGAGGATCGGGCTGAGTGGCGTATTATTGGAGAGGCCTATGTCCAGCAGTGTACGAATGTGGGCTGATTATGATGATGATGAGAGGGTCTATCACTTAACTAAAACTGTTTTACCTTTCATATTGCTCTCTCTTTTCTTTTCGTTTAAAATGATTGAGACAGCAATAGCAAAGCCATAGTCGAGTTAGGCGTTAGAACGGCTGGTCTATTATTGAGAGTCGCAATAAGGGCCGGTACTTTTTCATTGAATTACCTCTGTTAATGGGGCTTTTCGAACCTGGTTTTTATCGGATACGTACTGAAGAGTTAGGTGCTAATTTGCATGATCTAACCATCTTGCTTTATTCTATTGGACTGCACGTAACTCGAAAAAGGGACACGATTTAGTGACAGGCGTTTCTAAGATTCAAGCGAAGAGATCTGACTACGATATCTTCACTTCAGCCTTCTCGTGACCAAGGCGGTTGTAACGCTGCCGAAACGTCGAGGTATTTAAACAATGAATTAAATCGTGATTAAGTCCTGTACATTATAAACATTATGTGTTCAAATCGCGAAAGCTTAAATACAATATTTGACTACGATATCTACTACGACTCTTTGAGCATCTCTCGAGCATCTCTTCGGGGAAGCTTTTGATTACAAATATATTCGTTGTGGTGTCAGTACGTAACAAAACTATGGTAGCCTAGTGGCTACAACGTTTTATATTTCGCAATCGTGAAATCAAAGATTTGACTCCCACTTCTGGATATTTTTCCATGTTTTTTATTGTATAGAGTAACAAAACGAGCTTAACATGTGCCTGATGGTATGCTACATGCCTGCCCATAACACAATGACACGGTGCTATCGGAACACGACGAGTGTTCAAATCATGACCTATCACTGCACTGGGCTCATCCATATTTATAAAATGTTTTATCTCCATGCCCAGTTTTTCACTGGAAACATTGCCCTTCAAACCGGAACACAGTAATGTTTGCATATTTATGATTAGCGGTAGACTAACAGGCAATGGTGTGGTACGTCCCCGGACTCTGCAAAGAGACCAACATCCTCAACGTCTTTAAAGGAAAAAAAGTTTTTTTTTTCACAAAAAAAACGTTAAACAATTTCAACCAAACAAAATGAAATTATGTATTAATAATAGTTCTGTTGTGAAAGAGTGAAAGGGCTATAGTAATAAGTAAGAAATTAGTTGAACTCAAATAGACTAACATTAGTATATCATCAGTAGGTTTCAAAAGTAAGAGTTTAAGGGTATTGAGTACTCAGAAATTCGTATAAATCATTTCTTGTAGACACATTAATCTTTACTTGGAGTAATCCGATACTAAGAAAAATCAATCATATAACTTTCTAGGAAATGTGTTGGTAAAATATTTAGCAGATCCTACTGAAAGTAAGACAGGGTATATTATATTTCATATACTACAAGGTTTCTATCAAAGAAATTGGTTCGTAGAAGTAGCCTTAATACTTCATAACACATAAATATGTTATTATTACACCCGTGATGTAATTTTCTCATCCAACCTTACTTTTTTTGTGAGAAGGGCCAAATTATCTCGTATTTTTTCGCAAAAACTCAGTAAAATAGTGAGAAAACGGTATCAAATTATGGTCACATCACATTATAATTTATTTTTAACCCCCGACCAAAAAAGGGGTGTTATAAGTTTGACGTCGATATCTGAATATCTGTCTGTCTGTATGTATGTGTGTTTGTCTGTCTGTGGCACCGCAGAGCTCAAACGGATGGGCCGATTTCGGTGCGGTTTTTTTATTTGAAGGTCAATAATATCCGTGCGGACGTTCTTAGCTATGTTTGGTTAATATCGATTCAAGATGGCCGCCTCCACAAAATGGCGGACAAAATATTTCTTTACAACCTACCTCAATATGCGTATTTAATGAAACATGGCACATGGTCGACCAAACCGCTGGCGTTTATTTGACCCAACGTGAAAGCCATTTAGCATGGTAATGTCCCCAGCATGGTTCGATCACCTTGATAATCTGTAGACCTCCATTAGTTTATGGATAATTCAGATATTCTTAGTGTAAATAGTGAGGTTAGTAGCGTAGTGTAGTTGTCATTGTATATTAGTTTTGCTATCAAAAGCTCTGCCCCTTTAAAAAAAGGAACATTATTAGTGTTATGTGTTCACCATGTTCACCAATATTTATTTATTTACTTTGCATAAATACATAGGTAAACTATTATAAGTGGCCCTCGGTCCGACCTAGATGGTTTCCGTTCCCGCTATTTTTCTGTAGCGTAAAATAGCCTGTGTGATATTCCAGCTCCTACACTATCTGTGTTCCATTTGCATTTAAAATATTTGTAGGATTAAAATTACAAAAGAGATCAAATTAATTAAAAATACTGAATCTACATTTCAGTAGCAGCTGAACCAACTCCGGTGGTGGGAGCCGCGATCGCGAATAAAGGCTAGGTTTAGCATTCGGCGGTCGTCGGCACGCGAGCGCGACGGATTGGATTGTTGGCGTAATCAATGTTAGTGCGATTGAATACCAAATATCAATATAGAACCAGCTGAGGGTGGTACTAAGGGTCTCACTAGTATTTTTTTGTGAAACACTTTTTAGGCTAAGAACCATGGACTCACGGGCCGACCGCAGAATCGGCAGGTAGCGCCCGCGCGCTCTGCGGTCGGTTGGCGTTGGTTAGACATCAAGTAACCCCCCCGTCGACTCACTCATACTGTCGCAGTTGAGTGGACAAGAAGCCACGGCGTTTGCCGTGGAAATAATAAAGCGGACATGCTTGCCAAAGAAGGTGCAAAGAAGAATATCAGGGCATACATAGCAGAGCTGTGCAAGCCAACTGCTTCAGAAACACGGAATCTGCTATGTCTACACATAGAAAAAGAACAACAAAAACTATGGGATAAATCTACTAAATGCAAACACACAAGAACTGTGTTCCCGCTCATAGAAAGAAAAGTAACAAATAAGCTGCTGAATCTGACAAGATCTGATCTTCGTCTGATGATAGGTTTAATCACAGGCCACTGTGAGCTGAACTATCATCTCCACAAAATAGGATCTACCGACAGTCCCCTATGCAGGGGCTGTTTGTTGGAGAATGAAACTGTGGAGCATGTGCTTTTGCGCTGTGAAGCCACAGGAAGTATTAGATCAAGATCGGGACTACTTGTAGAAAATCCAAATCAATTATGGGAACATAACAGTTCCAGTCCCATCTGACGAAATGGGACTGGAACTGTTATGCCAGCGACCCAAGGCCGTCCTCCGCTATTTTAAGGAGCTTGGCTGGTTTGGGTAGGCTGGCAGGGGGGAAGTGCACAATACACCCCTAGCGGGACGTCAGTGCAGGCCAATCACCCCCACCCTGAATTAGAATTAGACCCCCCCGTCAATCTCGATAATCTCAACCGCGTCGGCTGCGAAACCGCAAAAATCAGAGGTCCCGTGAGTTATGAAATAAATCCATAATTCTGTAACCGCGGTGGGCGCGGATGAAAACGCTCCATAATCTAAGTAACAATCCGAATGATAACAAAATCGGGGATACAATATTATTGTAGTGGTAGGACTCTTGGCAGAGTCCGCCTGGGGAAGTACCACACCTTTGCCAGTTATTCTACCGCCAACCAGTAATGTGCAAACATTACTGTGTTCCGGTTTGAAGGGCAATGTTTCCAGAGAAATTACAGGGCTTAGAGATATAAGATCTTAGATCTCTGGGTGACGAGCGCAGTGCAGTGCTAGGTAATGATTTGGACTCTTCATGTTCCAATAGCTGCGTGTCACTGTGCTGTTATGTGTCAGGCATGTTGCTTACCATCAGGCACATGTCCTGATCGTCTCGTAACTCTTTATTTAAAAAAAAAAAAAAAACTACGACGCATCACGTTTAGTGCAGGGTAAAGCGAAATACACATTAAGCCCGCCGCGCCGGGCCGCCAACAAAAATATGTCGGCAACTTTTTGTCGGCGGTCTAGTTGGCGGCTTCACTTATTACAAGTCGGAAAATTTGCGAGCGTCGCCGGGCAACTGAGCGCAGGCGTACCCAAGCCGGCAACATGTCGGCGGGTAGCACGCGCAGGCGCATGTTGTCGACATGATTCTTTTCATACAGGCCGCCGGGTTGTGTCGCCGGGCTTTGTCAGCGACCCGGCGGGCTCCGTGTGTATTGCGCTTAAGAGTATAAAGTGTTGTTCTGAAAGCTGGCAGTTAATTTTTGGCAGGTACTTGAGGCAAGCTAAAAAACTTGTCACATATTTCTCTTATTATACTCGTACCCCAAGACGGAGATGCAGAACAGCCTGTTGACCTGTTGAACAGAAGTGGGGCATTAAATAACAAAAAGTGCGCATAAGACCGCACGGCAGAAGTGAAAACTAAAATAAGAAATACTTATATTTTAGATCTCTGGGTGACAAGCGCAGTGCAGTGCTAGGTAATGATTTGGACTCTTCATGTTTCAATAGCTGCGTGTCGCTGTGTTGTTATGTGGCTGGCATGTTGTTTACCATCAGGCACATGTCCAGCTCGTCTCGTCACACTAAATTAAAAAAAAAAAATAAGGACCACTAAATAATTTTAATAATTTTATTGAAAATAAAAATTATTTAGAAATTGAAAATTAGTATATCGGTACCTAGTAAACATATACTAATTTTAGTGTTTGCTATTTATTTATTTAATAGGTATTTCGCTAAAAATGCATAAATATGTTGTGTTTAAAGTGTATGTGTAAGTGCTGTGATGAAAATAGGTATCATTTTGTGTGTTTACGTAGTGTAAGTGATGTGATAAAACAGTAATACGAGTATATTACAAGAAAAACTTTTTCGCAATGGATGTGAAATGCAAATTTAATATTTCGTGACAAGTTCAATTAATGACATTAGTGTGGTAAGCACCTAAAAGTTAATGTCGGTATAAAAAGAAATAAATACAATAAACACAGGTTCACAGGGACTATATTATCTTTCTCGCTCTGACGCGCTTGTTCACCGTATTTTGTTTCTCGCTCTAGCATCCCGAGTTCATCCGGAAATTATTATCATACCCGAGCGTGACTGATAAATTCATTTCACAGTCCACGAAAATTTTATCTCAACGCGCCTAAAGAAGTGTTCACTTCAAAAATTCGAAAGGCAACCAAATAGGTTGCCTATCCTATATAAGAATAAGAATAAGAATAATTTATTTCCAGAAACATGGTTACACACTTTAACAGAATAAAAATCAGAATTTACTAAACAATATACATTTGTTGATTAGCAGTGAGCTCCAAACTAAGTGCAAGACTTGTATCTTGGAGCTCGAGTGCGAAATTTCGAACAATAAATTCGTTACAGTTAGACTATAAATTATTTATGATTAAAAAGAACCCTTTTAGGCAGTTATTATAATGTGAAACAAACGTCTAAATAGAAAACATTTTTTTTTTACTTTCTTAAATAAAACAAAACTACAAGTACTGAGACATGAATGATTATCTAACCGTGTCTGACAAACTATTAAGCTATCCACTATATATGAACTATTCACTATATAAACAACCTATGAGTTCCTCAGTGTCATCATACGTAAGACCCTGTAACCAGGCTTTTAGTTTCTTTTTAAGTTCGAATTTCTGCAAGTGTTCGCAGTCTCGCAACCGCCTTGACACGTAGTTGTAGGTGCAGACAAGCGAGTACGACGGCGCACGCCTAGCAAGGGATGACTTGGCGTGAGGCAGTGGCAACAAGTAAGCCCTGGTAGAGCGCTTAGCCAATAACGTTAAGTAGTCTTCGCGAGATCTCAAGCAAGAGTGAGTCCTCATGACAGCGTTGAAAACAAACAACTGTCGAACTCTTAGCACGTTGAATTCGGAGTAGATTAAGTCGGTGGAAAACGAAAAGGCTTCCTTAGCAATACTTTAATTAGAGCTCGTTGTGCTCTCTCGACCGTTATAAAATACGTCTTTCCAGCGCATCCCCAAATCGAAATGCAGTATTGAATGACAGACTGACATAGCGCGATGTAAATGTCCTTAAGGAGAGATATAGGTGCACAATCTCTCAGGTTTTTCATTATATGAATTAATTTACGCACCCGTGATGATATGTCGTTTATGTGGTGTTTAAACGAAAGATTCTCGTCAATTATTACTCCTAGGTATCTCATACTCTGGACTCCTTCAATGATGCTACAAGAGCAAGGCAAAGATTGAGATTGGGAAACTGTAGAGCAACAATGGATTTTCAAACGTATTTGAGAGGGTGGACGAGAAACCGAGGTTTTGCTAAAAGCGATGTATTTAGACTTACTCGCATTTAAAGTGAGTAAATTATTATCTAGAGTATCAGCAAGGACAGCCAGACCACTCTCGGCAAGACGAAAACCTGACTCCATGACTTGCTATGGAAGACAATAGCAGTATCGTCGGCGTAGGTAATGATATCGGCATTGGGAAGCTCACTGTTTACTATATCATTTATGTAGAGCAAGAACAAGGTCGGACCGAGCAGGCTTCCTTGTGGAATTCCATAGTTAACTGGAAGTTGATCACTGGAGTGGTTACCGACTTTGACGAATTGCGAACGACCAGTTAAATAACTATGGAACCAATCCTGAGCGACGCCTCTGACACCGGATGCCTCCAGCTTTTTCAGAAGCAAACCAGGCGATAAAGAGTCGAAAGCCTTAGCCACGTCTAAAAACACTGCAATACACCTCGCTCCTCCATCCACGTAAGAGGATACCAAGTTCACCAAAAGAGAAGCTGCATCCTCCGTTGATTTACCTTGTCTGAAACCAAATTGCCTATCAGAAATAATGTTTTGTTGATCTAAAAATTTTGTGAGTCGTGTGTTAACAATCTTCTCAAGGATTTTTGAAATAATGCTGAGTAGAGCGATAGGCCTATAGTTGTCTGGAGACGATGTAGAGCCGCTCTTGTGTATGGGAGATACAGAAGCAATTTTCCAACAATCTGGAAAACCCCGGTTTCTAGGCTTAAATTAAATATATGATGTAATGGAGTAACTAGAGTATGAAGTGACATTTTTAATAATTTGGACGGGATAGAGTCAGGCCCGGGAGTGCAGTCAGTTTTTAAACCAGCTATAATGCATGCTATTTCGTGCGGGTCCGTGGGATACAAAAACAGGGACTGAGCGCATGACTGCATTGTTTTATGAGATTTTATTAACCTCTTCGGTTACACAGAGCTTAGATAAAATGGCATCTGCAAGGTTTTTGCCTACCGAGGCAAAGTGACGGTTGCACCGGTCGAGAGAGTTGCTTTCACTGCCTTTCAACAAGTCGGAGGGAGTACCATTTTGCCTGGAAGTATAGCAAATATTTTTTATAGTTTTCCAAAGTTGCTTTGGGTTATTTTTACTTTGCTCTAACAGTTGACTATTGTAGCAAGTCTTTACGTTACGCAAAAGTTTGTTACAAAAGTTTCTGTATCTTAAATATATCAGAGAACGTTGGCTGTCATTAGGGTTATTTTTACTGTCCATGTGCAGTTTGTCACGATGTCGCATACACCTGATTAAACCGGGAGTGATCCATGGCTTGAGAATTGCCTCTCTACGACCCACTCTAATAGATTCTGTATGATTTTTTATTGAATTTGAAATGATGTCATTGAAGATATTTGTGGCGCAGTTGACATTTGAACAAGACAGTACAGGGGTCCAGTCTGTAAGCGCCAGTTTTGCCGCCACGCCGTCAAACCTAGTCCTCAGATAGCATCTGTTTAAAGGATTTTGTTTTTTATTCTAGCGGGATGGCAGGCGATAGTGATAGAATGATCGGTAACAGAAGACTGGCACACGGCACCAATAGTTTTGCGTTCTGAACTGATGAATATGTGATCCAGGCAGGTACGGTTTCGAGTCGGGGAGGTAATAGCAGGAAGTAATGCGTGTGAAGCCATTATGCAGAGATACTGGGAGACATGTTTATCTCCAGGATCACACAAGTTTAAATTAACGTCGCCTGCAACCACAAGAGGGGGATTTAATTTTTACTTTTTCGAGAACTGTATCTAGAGATAATAAAAAATGGATCTATATTTACTATCGAAGGAGAGCGATAAATTCCCAATATGGTTATTTTGTTGTCCAGATGTAAGCCTAGAGAGTCTGAGTCTATCAGATCTGGTTCAAATAGCGTAGTGTAGTAACTAGTTTTTACATAAATTATAACTCCGCCATTTTTGTTTATTTGACGACTGGATCGGTAGCAGTTATAACCTGGCAGGGGCTGCAGTAAAGTATTATTCGTTAACCAACATTCCGTTAGAATAATTACATCGAAACAAGTGCCAAAGCGATCTAGCGAGACTACGAATTCCTCGAAATTACAGTTGTAACTTCTGATATTTACGCTGATGACTCTGAAGTTACTATCAAGGTTTTGGTTTAGGAATGATCCGCAGGATTCGGCTGAAACAAAATTATGACAGGCAATGGATATCGTAGCGTCGATATCGTCTATGGTATTAACCGAAACCATCAGAGGAGATTATACATAGATTGAGAAAATCTGTAGCCAAATCTCTACGGGTTGCATTGCTAAAACAATTAAATAGGAGCTGTGAAACTAATAGAATAGAATATAATTAACCGAGTGGAAAGCTAAATTTATCAACTTACATAGCGAAGTGGTGTGATCAGTTAGATGAATATAACGTAATAATAAATTATGAGATATATAAAGAAAACAATTGAGCATATTTAACTTAGAAATAAAATTAAAAATAAGAGTGGAAACAGCTGAAACTACATTAAAATCAGACGAGCAAAATGACACGACTTCAGGGCGAAATCGGAGGCTCGTTTGGCGTAAGTTCTGACTCACAGTTTGTAGCCGGACCGAGACTATGCTCCAAATCTGCCGGCGACTTGATGACGATCGCTGGAATTCCTCTTTCTGCGAGCCAGAATGACACCATTTTTGACCCAACAGAACCTAAAACCAGTTTCCTTACAGCGTTGTCTCGCGGTGCGAAACAACAGTCTGTTATCTTTTGTTAGTCGCTCGTTGAGGTATAGCCTACGGCTCGAGCCCCCGATTTCGATGTCCGAAGTATTCAATGACGGGCGACTTTTGGCGGCTTTCAGAAGATCATCGCGTGTTTGACGTCGGACAAAGCGAACGACTACGGGCCGCGGGAGAGAAGTAGTGGTGCTGACACTTCCCGACAAGCGTGAGCCAACTCTCGTGACGTAATCGATGTCTTCTTCCTTCAGATGAACGCCAAGCTTTGTAGCCGTCACAAGAGTCAGGTGGATTAAATTCTCGCCCTTTGTTTCATTGACTCCAGATAGTTCCAGTTCGTTTCTTAAATCGATCTGCACCTTTGCGTCTAGCTGCTGGCGGAGGTTGGCCACCGCTTCGCGCAGGACGCATATTTCTCGTTCGCGGGCGGTGTCGCGCGCCTCGAGTGCGCGGCATTTAGAGCTGCACTCGTCGATTTTGGCGATAGTGTGGTCAGTCAGGAAGTTCATTTGCTTTTTAAGGTCACCTATGTCTTCCCTCATGAGCTTCAACTCGGTATACAATAAATCCATAGGTTCGGGGTCTGGAGTTACCGCGGGTGAGCATGCCGGGTGTTTTATTACGCCCGCCCGCATTTGTAGACGGCAAATTAAGGCGCAATTCGCCAGACGCAGACGGGCGCGCGGGCGACTCCGTATTATCGGATTTCGGCAAGTTAATGGTGCATAGCGGACAGACCCAGCTCGCTTTTGTCTCTTCGGAAATGTTGCGAATGTCGGTCAAGTTCACACAGATACCGTGAAAATGCTGGGACATTTCGAGCATTTAACTAGTTGTACCGATCTAACGGGTTTTTTGCAAGCAGCGCAGAGATTCGCCGTAAATTTATCGGGTAATATGGGCATTGCGCGCTGAGTTAAATGGATTCTACCTGATGTTAGATATAAGTAAGGCTCACGGCGAGCAGCGTAGCGGACAGATCGGAGGTGTAGCACGTCGCCGGAACGTAGACTCGGTGAGCGTAGTCTCAGAACCAGTTTTCCGTAGGTTATACAGCCCGAAAGAGAGACAGAATTATTAGTTACGACAGAGGCCGTCTCTTTCTCCCGAGGTGAAGAGGTGCTTACCTCGGCAACGGCTCGCTCAGCGTGTGTCCCGTGGAACTTTGTTGTAATAAAAGTGATGAAACGGAGGCACGCCGCAATAAGGTTTGCTGCACGTTGCAATAGGGGATATATTTACTTGCACTAACTGTCAAAGTTATGAGATAACACAGAATACGTCTACTCTCTGAGGTGGTTAAGAATGCACTCAATATATATATATATATATAAATATATATATATATTGAGTATCACTCAATATATATATATATATAATATATATATATATATATATGCCCATAGGTTAACTACCAACTTTTACGAGGTGCCTTTTTGCGAGTGCCAAAAGTCTTTGAGCTGCTTTTGAAATAATCATTTACAAAATAAAAATAAAGGATTTTTTAAATTAAAACATATTTACCTCATTAAATACTCATAAAATGCTAGGACTCGGTGCCTTTTCTCACAAAGGGGCAGTGAAAACCTTAACCCACCACACTGGGCAGGTATGGGGGGGGTCTACCGCCTAACTACAAATGTCTTAGCTTTGATATTGCTCTCTCTTTTCTTCTCGCTTGAAATGATAGAGACTGCAATAGCAAAGACATAGCCGATTTAGTTAGGCGGTAGAAGGTCAGGTCGGCAGATGACACTTGTCCTCGAGAGAAGTTTTTTAAACATGTCGATTTCCGGCGATATTTTCCTTCACTGTTATAACCAGTGGTAATAGTCCAAGATCCCAGAGCCACCAGACGTCACGTATTTTCTGATGGATGAAATGTGACGCACAAAGGACAGACGCTTTAAAACTCCCAAAAAATAAGTTTTAAAGCGTCTGTTAAGCAAAACGGCCGACGAAAAGTGTCTGGGAGTATTGGGACCTTATTTTTAAAGATATTGCTTATAACATACGTGAAAATCAGTTATCACAAAATATGTGAAGTAAGTAATGTATCTTCTGGACCCCAATCTCAAAATTGCCCGTCTAAGCAAATTAACGAGTAAGCATGTGTTCCTAGTACGTACTAACTCTACTCAATCGTCCACATTTCATCCATTAGAAAATACGTGACGTCTGGCGGCACTGGGATCTTACTCTATAATAACAAGACTCTACATCAGCACATGGAATAATAGAACATAGGTATAAGACGCGAAATTACCCTCATCTCAAATTTTTTACTACAGTGATAAAATTTGGTATACCAAATTTAATCACACGATAAACAAATGGCTATCTTTACGAATTGTTAAAAACATTGTTTTAAATAAAACTATATTAAGGAGAAAGACAAATGCCTATCGTTACAAATTGTAAAAACACTGTTTTAAATAGAAGTGTGCTACCGGGGAAGTCGAGAAAGCTCGAACAAATTAAATTCCGAACCCGCGCCGCTCTAATCGAGTTCCAAGCGTAGCCTTTATCAATTTAATGTGAGTACCGATGTGATTCAGGACGTGACGTCACGCGCGTGGCACTGCAATCGAAATATTCGAAATTCGAAATGAGAATATCATTTCAACTCACTTTATGCCGAATGATGGATAATCGAGTCGCGTCGATCGCAGCTAACGCAATTAGTTGTCAGTTAAGTGAATTAGTTGAATATTTTAGTCACGATTATTGTACAGATTATAGTCGGAATGTGTGATTCTGACAGACAGTGTGGCGACAGATTGGTGCTATGGTGTCATGGAGCACCTGGTTTTACACCCTTGTGTACCCTTCAACGGCCAAGTCACACAACATTAACTATAATAATAAAGAAATCGCAGTAAGGAACCTTAGACTTGGCACGGCTTTGTCTAGATTTCATTACTTTTTAGACTTGGCGAGTTTTTACAGAATATTTTTGGAGGGATTTCACTTCTTTTTGTAGGAACGTAGTCTTATTGATTTATTATATCAGTTGTATTATTTGACACATTTTTTTCTCTGTAGGAGTACTTTTTTATAATTACTAATCTTTCTTTTCTTTTTTTCCGGTTCTGATTCTTGTACAGTAGCAACAGTTTTTTGTATTGTCCATTCTATAATAGGCAAAGAGCTTAAGAAGATTGGAAGAAGACTGCAAATAAATAAAAGCTAGTCTAGCCTTATCCAGAGTTTTTCTTTAATTTTATTTACATACATATATGCGTATTAAAATTTTAACTCTGACAATATATTGTTATCCTAACTAAACACTTCGTAGAAACGTTATGGCGGACGCGCGTGTTGTGAGCTGATGTTCAGCAACGTATGCAACTATAGCAGATCTGATACCGCAAGTTGAGTCAGTTCTACCATACACCAAGAAAGATATTGAATGGAAGAGACAAGACCCATCTTTGGGCATACCAACTACTTGGTAGCCACTAAGTTTATCGTCGTCTTTTGATATTATCGACATTTTTTTATATGATACTAGCGTCCCGTTCCGACTTCGCTCGGATATTGTCATATAAAGACTATTCATCGAAATAAAACTATCCTATCTTTCAAGTTGGCTCAAACTGCACACGGTGTGCAAATTTGATTAAAATCGGTTAAGTAGTTTAGGAGTTCATCGCGGACAAACATCGTGACAGGAGATTTATATATATCGACGCCTCCACGTAAATTGTTCTATCTCAAAATTGTAATTTTACAGGAGAGCGTGCCAAAGATAAACATTGCATTTAAGTCGTCATTTCTTGTTATAGTTTTGTAAAATTTGGGTAAAAAATATACATACAAATTTTACAAAAATATAAGAAATGACGGTTCAAATGTAATGTCAAATAATAAAATAAATGTCTTTGGCACTCCTGTAAAACCCCGATTTTGGAAATAGAACAATTTACGTGGGAGGCGTCGATATTAAGATAAGATTATCTTGCGAAATTTAATTTTCCGACTTCTTTGTGCAAAATCAAACACAAATAAACTCTACGACGACAGCGTCTGACGAAATCGACTGACAGCGTCATAACACGAAATGAAAAGTTTATCTTTAATTTTATTTGTATGCGTATTAAAAGCAGAAGGGTTATATTACATTCTCTTTGCAGAAGAGGAGGCATTCGTCCAGGAAGCAATAGGCTAGCCTAGAGGAGCTAGAGGATGTATTCGCCTCGACGAGATTTTTTCGTCTTGGTGTAATACAAATGTTGGAGTCCCTCAAGGCGGCGTGCTATCACCACTTCTATTTGCCATCTTTATCAATTCTATTACTCACTTTTTAACTTCTTCCTACCACCTTTATGCAGACGATCTCCAAATTTACTCGCAAGCTCGACTCTCTGACCTAAGTGTGGCTATCGACATCATAAATGCTGATCTTAAACAAATTGTACACTGGAGTAACTCCTTCGGCTTAGATGTAAACCCCAACAAAACCCAAGTTATTATACTCGGCAGTGCTTACATGATAGCTAGAGTCGATTGGCCCGCAATCCCTGAGATTGTTTTTAATGGGGTCGTTATACCGTACAGCGAATCAGTTAAAAATCTTGGCGTTATTTTTGATCGCACTTTAAGCTGGGAATCTCACCTGAAATCGATCAGCTGTAAGCTGTTTGCATCGGGCGGGTCATTGAGGCGATTACGTAATTTTTTTACCCACTGCTACCAAAATTGCGCTTGCACAATCTCTTCTTCTTCCCATCCTGGACTACGCAGACGTCTGCTTTCTTGACCTCAAAGAAGATCAGCTAGATAAACTTGAGCGTCTCCAAAATTATTGTATAAGATTCATATTTGGTTTACGCAAGTATGATCATGTGTCTCAATTTCGTATACAGCTCAAGTGGCTCCCCATTCGCTTTCGTCGGAATGCTCATATTTTGTCCCTCCTCTATAGCGTATTATTTAATCCCTCTTTTCCGCGGTATTTGAAAAACTTTTACTTATTGGAGCAATGCACATGGTCTACCTCTCAGGTCAAAATATAACTTGTTCCTTCAAACACCGCCGGCCCGCAGCGAAACTTTTATGGCAAATCATTTGCTTTCAAGCTGTCCAGTTGTGGAACGCCTTGCCCGTCACCATTAGGCAAGCTCCTTCTCTTGCTGTTTTTAAGAACCAAGTCAAAGAATTCTATTTGTTACAGTCATCACATACATAGATGTTGAAGTCATTATTCTCCTTGAAATCGTAATAAAATTGTATTCTATATCTTCAATTATTTTCATTCATTGAACATGTTATTATTAATTATGTATTAGTCTATTATTATAAAATATTTGTGTATTAGGACGTAAAATTGATTTATGTATTTATATTGTTGTATTTGAAATTAATTGTTAGTTAGTATTATCAAATTATCATTCGGAAGTATCTATGTACTCCAAATTGCACTCCCCGTCTTCCATTATTAATTTCTTTTTTACCATCCTACGGTTGCCTGGAAGAAATCGCTCTTAGCGATAAGGTCGCCAATTGCTACTTTTTTCTATGTTTTTGTTCTGTGTTATTGTTATTTTTCTTTATAATTTAAGTGCAATAAAGAGTTATCTATCTATCTATCTATCTAGATTAAATTAGAAGATGTGTCGCACTATGCTGGATTTTTGCAATGACAGTCGATTTTTTAATGTACCAATAGTAGAATTGGGGATTACTGTATCTTTAATACAGCTGAGACAAGCTGAGGGTACTTCATCAAGATACTTCAGACCTTCGATTTTTGACATCAAATGAGGAGGAGAGAAAAGGGCAAACAAAGTTGAATATTTTTTGTAAAGGCGGTATGTCGATCTTTAGTAGTTTGGTTGGGCTCTTGTGTTTTCAAATAAGGTGCACCAGGTACTCCAGATTTTCGAAATTCCTAGTTTTTATAGTTTTCCCTTTATGTGGTCATTAAACCCTAACGGTCTTATTCATAATAAATGCTTATAGAAGACTTAAAACACTCATTAGTTAAAACGCTCGATAAGCTTATAAAACGTGCTATAAAATTCCGTATTCATAAACGCTCTATAAGCCTTCTATAACTAAAGCGTTACTAATATCAGTTTTAGGATCAAAATGTTGCCATTATAATGAAATCGATCGATTTTATGGACAAACTGACAGAATCGTCCACAGATAAAACGAGTTTGATGGTGGAACCATGGACAATGTTACAGAATAAAAAAAAATGACATACACTGTGAAGTTATGAAGCGGGGAAATTTAAAGTTATATTACTAAAACGTAGTGGTGTTCGTTCGTTCTCTCATTAATTTCTTGTATTTTATAAGAAAAATTGCAAAAGAAATAAATTAGATATAAATTCCGAACGTAAAAGGATCACTCCTACTTATATTACACCTTTCGTCGTTGTGTATTACTTTCATCTCAACATGTTTTATTCTTTTACCATCAACACCAAACATTACATTGGTTTTTATACACAACATAATATATACTCACTATATTCACATAGATTCAAATGTTTGGAATATTTGAAGCAAGAATTCTGGTACCTCGATTTTACGTGTTTTCCGACAATCAAGCTCATAATTCTCAGAAGCTATGAAGAAGATGGAAGAATTAAGAACATAATATAACAAAAATACTCCCAACGCTCAAACGCTGGACATTGGCGAAATTATGGTGACATTACCGAATGGAAACCAAAAAAAAAGGTAAGTTGAATATGTCACAACGCCATTTTGACACGAATCAGCTGTTAAGAGTCGGCCATATTTGCCTTAAAACACCGCTAAAGTAGGGGTCTCGGCTCTATAACTTTATAGAAGGCTTATAGCACGTTTTAGCGCTAAAATGCTGTTATGAATACCATTTTTCCTAAGACGTACTATAGCAAGTCTTTAGACATGCTATAACTTTTTATGAATAAGACTGTAAGTCTGTACCAAATTTCAGCTCTCTGAGTTTATGGGAAGTACTAGTTCTATTTTGATGATCATGAGTGAGTGTCATAAGTGCGAAACTTTGCCTTCGCTTAACTTCGGAACTAAATGACGTACAGACTTCAAATGTTGGATTTTAAATATGTGATTATAGCTTACTAGATGACGAAATTTCAGCGTTCTGGTCTTATCCAGAGGGTCTCAAATAGGGGCCTGAAAATGCAACGAAATGGTTCCAGTAAATAATGGTACGGCAGTGTTTGCTTCGCGCTCGACTTGGCGGGGGCACTACCGTGCCCCCAGATAAGAACACGCGGAAAATTCATAGAAACTATTGCAGCGCCAAATTACCCTTATCCAATGGCATATTTTTTATGGCAATACCTTTTGAAAATTGTATTGAAATTGAAAAAACGAGAAGCGCTATAGTAGCATGAACTCTAGAATTCTATTAATTTTCCAACTTCTTTGTACCTGACCATTATTGCTTTACATGGGGAATTTTTATGATACGCGCGCCCCCGGCCTTTTTGATGTTAGGTGCGCGTTTTTCTTTTTAAACGACATCCAAAAAGGAGGAGGTTATCAATTCGAACACAATCTTTTTTTTTATGTTGTTACCTTGTTCTCGAGTACGCTTGGACCGATTTCGATGTTTCTTTTTTTGTTCGGATAGGTATGCTTCCCGAATGGTCCCATAGACATTTTATCGAAATCGGCCGGGTGGTTTTCGGAATATACATTCTAATAGTCAAGCCCTTTCATTTGATACACATATTAAGGGAGTTGTGAAAAATGAAATGTATTTCGCCATTTTGTGGTGGCGGCCATCTTGGATTTGATTTTTTTTATAGTGTATAGTATTCTACTAGTCCAGCTCTTTCATTTCATACCCATATTGAGGTAGGTTGTAAAGAAATATTTTGTCCGCCATTTTGTGGAGCCGGCCATCTTGAATCGATATTAACCAAACATAGCTTCAAGCGAAAATGATTAATTTTGAAGAAAATTATGTTCTTGTTTAGTATAGGTATTTTGATTAACTTTTTGTTTTTTCTGTTTGACCGTGACTTCATAACTTCATAAGCGACCGTGACTTCATAAGCGAAAATGATTAATTTTGAAGAAAATTATGTTCTTGTTTAGTATAGGTATTTTGATTACTCAACTTTTTGTTTTTCTGTTTGCCCTTATGTTTTTACTCGTGACTATATTTGTAAGTTGACGTTAATAGATATATAAATAGCACTTCAGTGATATTTTTCCAACATATCTGTTGTCTACAGTAGGTATTACGTGTATTTGTCTTCAAGAATTGTTTATTAATAAGTATTTTGTTGAACAATTATACCTACTGAATTTATAAGTGGACTTGTAAAATGATATATATATATATATATATATATATATATATATCGATGGCTAACGGCCCGAAATGGGATAAGCGCCGCTTGTTGAATTTTAGAGGAGAGTGATTTAAAGTTAAAATAAAATGAAAAAAATCATAAAACTTAAAGTATAGCTTCCGAAAGTCTAGAATTTGTATACTTACATGATATTTAAGATACTAGCTATTGAATGGCATTGTTATGTTTTTAATATTCAGCCTGTCAACACTATTTTCTGTCGCTTATCCTAAAATGAATTCTAATTGCAAACAGCCAAAATGTCGTAAATGAAACTGCAATATTAATCGGTTCCAGTGCCGGATTAGCCATATAGCAGGAGTAGCAAATGCTACGGGCCCCGCACGAATTGGGGGCCCCGCGCTTCGACGCCTGCCTGACTGTAAATATAATAGGAGCGAAAATATTTTGCAAGCCTTAACCACGAAGCACTTAGTCTATGCTTCACTCAGACCTAAAAGTCTAAAACTCAAGAGGCAAGAGCCAAATATCTGACCGACTCTGAAAAATACCGACTGTACTGAGATATTTCGGCAAGCGTTTTGTTATTATTTTACGCGTGACCGCCATCTTGCCTGAATGATGGTAAGCGACAATGCGGTCTACGATGAAGTTAGCTTAGAAAAAAATTTTTTTTTTGATTTTTTTACCCTACTTTTCCTAAACCTAAGCAAACCAAGGGCCCCTTGACAGAAATTGCTACCGGCCCCGCGCTGGCTTAATCCGGCACTGATCGGTTCCAGTTAAAATGATATAACTACATCTTTTACTCTATCAAAATAGCACTAGTATGAGTTTTTGGGAAATAAAATTAGGGAAATATGGTATAACCGGCTGTCAAATAAAAATTGACTGAATGGAAAATTGTATCAAGTCAAATTTGACAATATCGCGCCTATTCGTTTGATTATTTTTATGATGTATTTTGATGTGTTAATATTTTGAACATTAGATTGGTATCTAGACAGAATGAGAGAAGATTTTGGGTTTGAAAAAATTGCGGGTGAGAAAAAATTGTATTGTTTGCTTGTTTGCATCGAATAGGCTCCGAAACTAATGGAACAATTCGAAAAAAATCTTTCACTGTTATAATGCTATATTATTTGGGATGAACATAGGTTATATTTTTTTCAAACAAGTTAGAGATCCGCATGAAAACTATGACAATATAACCCAAGGTGGGGAAAAAATTCCAAAAAAATAACTATTTCGCGTACGTTGCGGAAACTGTTAACAGCAGAGCAAAGTCATGTACTACAATTTTATAGAACACATCAATATCTACAAAAAAGTCCGCGATAGTATACCTATGTCTAACTACAATAGTTATTTTAATGTTAAAATTAACGTGATTGTTACACATATTTTATTGGATAACGGGACACTCAGACTCACGTATATACCTATGGTCGGTCAATCCGACTCGAGTTTTGGGCGCGTCCGGCGGCCTTTTTCAAGGAGACCTTATCTGCCGGCAGTACCAACACGTCAGCACGTCTAGCTCGGATTTCGAAATGATAGACTTGGGTAATTGGCCTTTTCTTCAAAATTAGCGACACGTCCTGTCTTAGGCACTCAGCATCACGGAAACCCATCTTATTCCGTACTATTGCGTCCTCGATACTGGCAATACTTTGCCGGAACTTTCCTCGGCGTGGGAGCCAAATTCAGCCTTCTAGCAAGGGCTGTAGTTGCCTCATTTGAAATATTCACCGAGGATAAGTTGATGACGGCCTTGTTGATTCGGTAGACGTTTTGCATCGTGGTGACATGCTCAGACCCTTTTGTCATGCGCGCTAATTTGGTCAAAAATTGCACTTTTTCAGTGCCCATTCTAACTATTTCCGCACGACTAAACGTCATTCCATTTAGAATTTCCCATAGTTCCAAGCTCAGAAATTGAGACAACTTTAGGTGCAAAAAGTACAATTCATCCGCTGCAATTTTTATTTTACGGTGCATGTTCTGCGGTGGCGGAGCATGCTCTTAGGTCGGACGCCCAACATTTTATTCCTTTTGATAAGGCGGAGGTCCTGGCACGGGAGAAGTTCTTTGTACCCCGTAATTTCAGGGAGGCCATCGAAATCGTTAAGCGTCTGACCTTTAATAGAGATGGAGGATGGCATGTGCCGCTCGCTTGGGAGCCGTGCCTCCATAGTACTCGGCATGGTGTTCGCGATATGACTGAAGACACAGTGAGCTCAGTGTGCTGCAATATTCCCGACTCGCAGCTTACCAGTGACGAAGAATTCGAGTGTAAACCTGCGCAACCCTCTCGCACCCTCTCACCTGCACCCCCGCAACAGTTGTTGAGCTTGAAAAAGGCCGC
Organism: Ectropis grisescens; assembly: GCA_017562165.1. Classification (NCBI taxonomy): domain Eukaryota; kingdom Metazoa; phylum Arthropoda; class Insecta; order Lepidoptera; family Geometridae; genus Ectropis; species Ectropis grisescens. Next base: position 5,938,499 of record CM029770.1, on the reverse strand, counting down.
CGGACGCGGCCGAAACTCGAGTCGGATTGACCTACCACGTATATGTATACGTGAGTGTTCCGTTATCCAATTAAATATACATTACCTAGTTATGTCACAGTAACTACTTTTTTAGATTACAATATGTGCAATTGTAACGCCAGTTCAACTTAGACGTCTTTCCTCGTAATCGATAGTATCTTTTCTAAATAAATTACTTTTTAGCCAAGGTTATTTTAATACCTGCAAATTACTTTTTGATTTATCTAAATCAGACGTACCAATCAAAAGTTATCACGAGTGTAGAAGTGTAGTAATTATCAAAATTGAAATTTAGGAAACAGCGGCACTGCGTCGTGTAAACTCGCCGTGTAAACATTATGTCATAATGGTACTTTTTTTACTGGGTAGAGCCTTTATTAACAAAACTAAAATACAATGAGAACTACACTACACTACAAGCCTACCTAACTACTTACACTGAGCACACCTGAATTATATATAGACCACTCACTGTAGGTCTACAGATAATGGTACTGAATGAATTTTGATATTGTCCGTAAAATTCCTGTGGTGTCGCGTTACGTTCACTGAGTGCCGAAAAATTGTTATAGAAAGAAGTTTCATCGCGCTGATCAGCAAAGTTATTCACGAACGCGTTTCTAATACCTATCCAGGGTCCTCCTCCGGAATCCCGTTTGAGTTGATTGTGCGGGCCGCAGGACCTGTTATTTTATTGAGCATGCCGTTGAGTAAAGCTAGGTTACTCAACTCATAAGTGGCATCATATCTTATAAATTGTGCCACTAACTGGTCACAAATGCGTACCCGTCGGTTCAGAACGTTGGCGTTCCCGTCAAATTCTAGTGCTAAAATTCGCGCCTTTTAAATTTGGTCGATAAGTGTTACGTCTTTGGATGACGCACTGGCATGGCGCACTGGTGCGAATCAAACTAGTTTTTCTACGCAATATATATTTGATGTAAATTACAGTGTTAAGTAATATCACTCGCGTTGTCGTTGGCGGCTGGATGGCAAGTGTTCTCTTGTGCGCGCGCTTCTCACGAGTGATGCGCGGTGGTAGCTGCGGGAGTTGCTCTTACACATCTAACAGGCTCTTCATGGGCCTGAACATATTCCCGGCCGTTGAAAGCTCACTTTCAACCCTGAAGTTCCTCCGCCGCAGGCAATTTGTAAAGCCGGACTAGGGAACGTCGTACGCAGCCTCCGTTAGTGTGGATATTGCTACTTTGGATATTGGCCATCAGCAATTCCAGATGCACGTTGTGTAGGTACGCGTAGTAGAATGCGTCCATGTATCCATGCCTTTGGGGGTGTGCTATATGTGCAGCACCATGTCTCCAACATTCAGCTTGGTAGTATTCGTTCTAATGTTTTGTTTGATTATTTAACATAGACATTTGTGATAGAGATTCCTTTTGCAATGTATTGCAAAAATGCATTCGTATATTCTCTCGTTCGTCGCGACGCAGCTGGTTGTCCTTCATCTGCACTGATTCGGACTAGGCGTCGGCACCGCCGTCAGCAGCCTTCCAACGATAAAGTGTCCAGGAAAGAGGGACACAAGGTGGTCAGGAAACGAAGAGAGAAGGTACAAAGAAAGGAAATGAACCATTCAAAAACCCTCCACTTGTGTGAGCAAAGTTGAAAGTTTCGAAGTGATGTACCTATGTGATGTGATGTATGAAGTATGGTTATTGCTAATAACGCGTTTTAAGTATTTAAGTTAAAAATATTTAATAGATGTTACTACAGATTCCTCCGAAACGAGAATGGCGTAAGCTGGTAGGTATAAATAAATTTAATTTGTCTTTTTGACTTTGTAATAGTACCATCACCTGATTTGTTGTTTCGGTTTAAAGATTCTAAGACATTGGCACGGTCTGTAAGAAACTTGAAAAACTGATCTAATGTTGGAGCGTCAGTACTGGGAGTATTATAGTACTCCTCCCACTTCATAAGTGTATGACCGTCCAGCTTAAAAGAAAGCATGAAAATTATTAGTACATCCCAAGTACTGGTAGGCTGTCGTAATTTTTCGTAATGTGATCGACTAAAAATCTCAATGATCGCTCAGATTCACGTGGAAGCTGCTTTATGTTGAGTAACGAATTGAGATGACGATTAATCAAAAGTCTCTTGTTGTCGTATCGACTACAGAGCAATTTCCAAGCATTTGAGTAATTTTTTGACGATATTTCGAGATTGGAAATTATTCTGGCGGCGTCACCTTGTAAATACAAAGCTAAATAATGAAATTTACTGATATCAGATATGTGTTCATTTTTGTGAATTAAATTTTCGAACGTATCCCGGAATTCCAACCAACAGAAATATTCACCGGAAAACTTTGCGATTTGTATTTGCGGGAGTTTCAAGCCCGCATCCCGATGACAGAGATCATCCGAACAACCAGAGGCGTGATGAGCCGAATGTCGTCGCTGATCGCATTCGTTTTGTTTAGACAAAGTTTCAAGTAAAGTTTTGGCCGTTGCGATACTTGAAATTATGTCTTGCTCCATAACATCACACTCGTTGATTTCTTCATCCAAATTATCCGGATATAAAACCTCTATATCACTCTGCAAGCCAACCCTAACTGATAAAGCCTCGAATTTCGCTAGTCGTAGTTTAAGTTCTGTTAATTCAATGCTATTTAATTCATTTAAATTTTGTAATTTGTCCTTTAGCGGACGCTCGTTTTGTTGCTAATTCTTTGTATCGTTGTTTATTTCAGCCATTATAAAAAAAAAATTGTTTCAAACAAAGTTAAAGTTACTCAAACAATAAAAATTTAAGTAGGTAGAAAAATAATAAAGCAAATTGGCTCACGTTTCGGAGTAATCTGCCGTCCCCAAATCTGCGTACGTGCGAGCCAGTGCTCACAGAGATGGTTGTACGTCGTACCTCAGCCGTCACGCGAGTCGGTGAGTGATCCACGACCTCGGCGATGTGGTGACAGCCTGAAAACGTTCGGCAGAAGACCTCGAGTATTTTTGCCAAAACGATTGACGGACGGAGAACAAAAAAAAACAGACAATGGAATCGAACAGCTGACAGCGTAAGTTCGAAATATTTGACATTTTCTTTAAGTTACGGATTATGAACTATGTATATGTACGTGAACTAATACATGAAATTTACGTGTTTTATTAGCGAATATAACCGTCTGAACTTTACAAACACCTAAGAGTTACAAAAACGCATGTTTTGGGAAAGTCGCAAGACGACTTAATTACATCTCTCCCAAAAGACAAAACTGCTTCAGACCTGGAATCTAGACTTCAATTCCATAAACAATTTATGGCAGGTGCACAAGTAAATACTGCTGGGTTGGGTGCGAGAAGGAAAAGGGAAGACCGAGACATGGTAAAAACCTTTCTACAACAAGACGAAAATAACGGTTACAAAGTGCACGCTATGAATTTAGAAATGCAAAGTGAGTGGTTAACCATAGGTGAGTTCTGTATCCCATTAGCTCTAAAGTGGCGCACCTTGATCTATGACTGGTCTCCTGCCTTATTAAAATTTTATCTAAATGCATTCCAAATGACCCTCCCTGACCAGAGTAACTTGGTAAGGTGGGGAAAAGCCTCTGAAAAATGTTGCTATACTTGTGGAGAGGCGATATGTACAGCAAGGCACATATTGGTGGGATGCAGGTGCTCCTTAATGGGGTCATTACTCACGGCGTCATGACAGAGTACTTGAAATCATACGTGAAGCCATGAGCCTTTCAGTAGCTAGAGCCCAAAAGGGATTGACGACAAACAAAAGACAAATTAACTTTGTAAAAGCAGGCTTAACTTAAACTCCAGGAACAAGCCTTACTCAATCCTGGGTACAGCACCTGATTGGACTATTTTAATGGACACGTATGAAAAGCACTACAAAATCCCAGAGGATGTGGGTGTTTCGTCATCCAGACCGGACATTTTCCTTTTTCTAGAGCTACGAAACGCATAGTCCTTGTAGAACTTACCGTACCGTGGGAAACTAATATACCTAAAGACCACGCGATGAAACAAAATAAGTATTACGACCTCCTAAACGAATAAACAAAAAACGGCTATGTAGTTAGTTTATACGCTGTAGAAGTGGGAGCGAGAGGTATACCAGCAAATCTCTCTATAACCTACTGAAAGACCTTGGCTTATCCAGAAGTGCAGTGGGTTCTATACTAGAACGAGTATCTAAAGCTGCACTAGTAGGCTCATATCAGATTTGGCTGGGCAGGGAGAGAAAACGAGTGGTGAAGGTGAGTGTTGATGTACGTCAGAAAGGGGCCCCTTAAACCTACGCCCGAGTCACAAGTCTCGGGAACTACTCGAGTTTTTTCTCTGCCACACGATGGACCCGGCACCCGCATGGTGAATCCATGGAATGCTAAGAAGATCGTCTCAAACAAAATGACAGCCCGGAGAGACGGGATGACGCTGGAAAGACAGATGGCTGGTGGAAAAGACATCTGACGGATGGAAAGACATCTGACTGTTGGAAAGACAGCCGAGGGTGAAGGCCTAGCAAGCCAAGCCCGGGAATTAAATCGCTAAAAGTCCGAATAAGAATAATACCCTGGGACAGTCCGAGAGGCGGGCGGAAGATCTGTCCACCGTGTGATAGTAATGACGACCCTGGCGCGAATACGGATTTGAGATGCCCTGTGTGCGGGAAAATTTACTAGAGACGAGCCTGGTACCAAAAGCATTTAAAGACACATGATGGTGTTGAAGCACGACAGCCGTCGGTCAGTACTTCGACAAACACTATGGATAGAGTTGACCCTCATATATCCCAAGGTGAACCATCAAGTGAAAACTACCAGGAGTCCATTGTCATCAGGACACGTCTTGGCATTCCCAGTTTAAAAAACTCTACCTGTAAAGTTCATGACGAAAACTTGGCGATCTTATTAGAACATCCTGGGCCAAAACAAGACCTAAACAGCCAAGTAGAAACTTTCCAGAACACCATATATACATACTACTTGGAACATTACCCACCATCAACTTGTTATGCTCAAAATAGCAAGGAAAATATGGTCAAAATGAAATTGCGGAGGAAGAAAAGAGAGTTAATAAAACGTCTTCGTGTAGCTAAAACCATGGGCGATAACCATCTAAGTCACCAACTGTCCAGGGCTCTAAGATCAATCCTTAAATTAATACAAGGAATATCGCTTCAAATTAGTAAAAATCGTGATAATTTTAACAGAGCTAAACACGAAGTAGACTTTGATAAAAACCCTTTCAATACTCCAAAAATATTTTCAGGAGCAAAATGGAAAGCTTATCTTGACTAACGCGCAAATTTACGATCACTTTAAAAGCACATACGAAGTGCCTAAACGCGGGAGCTCTTACGTAGAACCAAACATCCAAAGACCTAATGGTCCTCTGACAAACTTTCAAAGCACCCCACCTAGTGAAGAGGAAGTAAACTATCAAATTAAAAAGAAAACTACTAAATCAGCTCCTGGCCCAGATGGCATTCCTTACTTAGTGTATAAAAAGTGTCCATCAGTTCGTTAACATATCTTGAATATATTCATTAAGATCTGGTCAAGAAAGCAAGTCCCAGTAGCATTCGGAAGAGCAATTTTTGTCCTCATCCCTAAAAAGCAGGAAGTAACTCATTCCAAAGACACCAGACCGATAGCCCTAACCAATACAATTTCTAAAATCTTTTTCAGTATATTGCAAACAAAAATAACCACATTTATGACTAGCAATAAGTATTTCAGGCCCAATCACCAGAAAGGGTTCTTGCCTGGTATTTCTGGATGCCTGGTATACAATACATTACTAGCAGAAAGTTTGAAAGATGCCAGAACACATGAGAGGCAAATAACAGTCTGCTGGATAGACCTAGAGAACGCGTTTGGTTCTGTCCAGCATGAACTTATGATATTTGCCCTAAAATGGTACAACTTTCCTGCTGAAATTATTGACATAATTAATTCTTATTATTGCCACTTAAAATTCGTCATAGCAGTAAACAAGGAATACACAAAACCACTTGAATACAATGTAGGACTATTCCAAGGGTGCTGCTTATCACCAATAGCATTTAATATAGTTATAAATATTTTAGTAGACAAATTAATATCCCGTGAAAAGAAATGGGGCTACCGGTTTAAAATCAACAATAAGTACACTGAGTCAATCTTGGCCTTTGCGGACGACCTTGCAATACTTACACGTAATCCTAAACAGTGTCAAGAATTGTTGAACGAAGTCGATGAATTCTGTACATGGACGGAGGAATGAGGACAAAACCATCTAAATGTCATTGTCTTTGTCTGGGTAGACGAAATACCAAATATACGTCTTACGATCCGGGACTCTCCATAAGTGGCCAAGGAGTTGCCACAATTGCAGAGGCAGTGCCTTTCAAATTTCTTGGTAGAAAGATAGATCACAAAGGACGTACACCATCATTAGAGGTGGTTGTTGAAAATTTCATGAACAACCTCAATAAGGTAGACCAGCAGCCTATCAGCAATATCAAAAAGCATGGATATATGACAACCACCTCACATCACGTCTCACTTGGCCTTTCCTAGTATATGACATCGGTAAAACTCTCCTGGCAAAGCTAGATGCCAATGTCATAAAGATATTGAAGTCATGGTTAGGATTGGCACATCCGGCTGATCCTCTACTCTTTTAGGGATCACAATAGTTTTGGGCTGAAACTAAAGAAACCGTCTGATCTTTACAAACACCTAAGAGTTACAAAACGCATGTTTTGGAAAAGTCGCAAGACGACTTAATTACATCTCTCCCAAAAGACAAAACTGCTTCAGACCTGGAATCTAGACTTCAATTCCATAAACAATTTATGGCAGGTGCACAAGTAAATACTGCTGGGTTGGGTGCGAGAAGGAAAAGGAAGACCGAGACATGGTAAAAACCTTTCTACAACAAGACGAAAATAACGGTTACAAAGTGCACGCTATGAATTTAGAAATGCAAAGTGAGTGGTTAACCATAGGTGAGTTCTGTATCCCATTAGCTCTAAAGTGGCGCACCTTGATCTATGACTGGTCTCCTGCCTTATTAAAATTTTATCTAAATGCATTCCAAATGACCCTCCTGACCAGAGTAACTTGGTAAGGTGGTGAAAAGCCTCTGAAAATGTTGCTATACTTGTGGAGAGGCGATATGTACAGCAAGGCACATATTGGTGGGATGCAAGGTGCTCTTAATGGGGTCATTACTCACGGCGTCATGACAGAGTACTTGAAATCATACGTGAAGCCATGAGCCTTTCAGTAGCTAGAGCCCAAAAGGGATTGACGACAAACAAAAGACAAATTAACTTTGTAAAAGCAGGCTCAACTTAAACTCCAGGAACAAGCCTTACTCAATCCTGGGTACAGCACCTGATTGGACTATTTTAATGGACACGTATGAAAAGCACTACAAAATCCCAGAGGATGTGGGTGTTTCGTCATCCAGACCGGACATTTTCCTTTTTCTAGAGCTACGAAACGCATAGTCCTTGTAGAACTTACCGTACCGTGGGAAACTAATATACCTAAAGACCACGCGATGAAACAAAATAAGTATTACGACCTCCTAAACGAATTAACAAAAAACGGCTATGTAGTTAGTTTATACGCTGTAGAAGTGGGAGCGAGAGGTATACCAGCAAAATCTCTCTATAACCTACTGAAAGACCTTGGCTTATCCAGAAGTGCAGTGGGTTCTATACTAGAACGAGTATCTAAAGCTGCACTAGTAGGCTCATATCAGATTTGGCTGGGCAGGGAGAGAAAACGAGTGGTGAAGGTGAGTGTTGATGTACGTCAGAAAGGGCCCCTTAAACCTACGCCCGAGTCACAAGTCTCGGGAACTACTCGAGTTTTTCTCTCTCTGCCACACGATGGACCCGGCACCCGCACGGTGAATCCATGGAATGCTAAGAAGATCGTCTCAAAATAGTTAAAATTGATTGAAATTATTTTAATATTAAATTATGTGGGTAGACTCGGAAACACAATGATATGATCTTGCAAATTAGTTAATCGATTGATATTTTGTTATAGGTAGTTGAAATTGTCTGTGGAATAACTTATTTTTTTGATCACACAAATTTCCTAATTGACATAACTATTGTAGTTAGACATAAATATACTAGTGCGAACTTTTTTGTAGATATTGATGTGTTCTTTAAAAGTGTAGTACATGACTTTGCTCTGCTGTAAATAGTTTCCGCAACGTACGCGAAATAGTTATTGTTTTTTGGATTTTTTCCCCACCTTGGGTTACATTATTATAGTTTTCATGCGGATCCTGTCAGAAATCTACATCAGAAGATTGGGAGAGTGAAGCAAACAATATTTAAAGGAACGTTAAAACATTTACTATAACCTTAATGACAAAATCATCAATTGGTCAAACAAAGACACGAAGGCAAAACACAGTATGTCCGGCGTGGCCGGCGTCTGGAGCAAAAGTGCCTCCCTTCTTTCTCGACCCAGTACTTAAAGCCAGTTTTCGTCGCCCGATGTTGCCACGCTATGCACCTTTTTCTTGCTTTTAAACGGGGTTGCTAACACGGCCCTCCTGCACCGTGCCTGCCCCAGGCACGATAAAGCTGTAATGTACAAACACTTAACATTACAATCTATTAAAATAATAACAAAGCTCGGCCTATCATGACATATTCAGTTCATACGAGAACGATAACATTACGTCAATTCAAAGATACCTTTATTCTTAGGCATTCTTGAAACTTCTGTCGTATTTAAGTTGAACAGCCAGAGCGAGGGTTGTTGCCTTTACCCCTACGATTACTCAGTCATTACCAACCAACCAGTGCCTAGTACAGCTCATTTTTCCTTTAGGCTTAGGAAATTTCTGTGTTAAACCAAATAGTAGCTTAAACCTGGTGTTCACACCGAATCACCAAGTTGTGTATTGCCAATCTTTCCTGCAACAGCGTTCATACCAGATTCCTGTTGCAGATCAAATAGTAAACCTGGTGTTCACACCGAATCACCAAGTTGTGTATTGCCACTCTTTCCTGCAACAGCGTTCATACCAGATTCCTGTTGTAGATCAAATAGTAGCTTAAACCTGGTGTTCACACCGAATCACCAAGTTGTGTATTGCCACTCTTTCACTGCAACAGCGTTCATGTCAGATTCCTGTTGTAGATCAAATAGTAGCTAAACCTGGTGTTCACACCGAATCACCAAGTTGTGTATTGCCACTCTTTCACTGCAACAGCGTTCATGTCAGATTCCTGTTGTAGATCAAATAGTAGCTTAAACCTGGTGTTCACACCGAATCACCAAGTTGTGTATTGCCACTCTTTCACTGCAACAGCGTTCATACTAGATTCCTGTTGCAGATCAAATAGTAAACCTGGTGTTCACACCGAATCACCAAGTCGTGTACAGTCACTCATTCATTGCAACAGCGTTCATTTCGGGATCATGTTGTAGTTATAGATATCGGACACTACATTGTGCATGATGTTTACAGAGATTACATTAGACCATTTTAATGAACGGTGTATACATTAAGCAAATGTAATAGTACTAAAGTGTCAGGTTATAGACAAAAATAATGACGTCTAAATTTTGATCAATTACATAACAAATAACAAAAACATGTAAGTAGTCATACGTACCTAATGGATCAAAATCAGGTATCAATTTTTATAGAGGGTAGGACTATTGGCACTTGTACTCACAGTTGTGGCATCGTTTGATAAAGATACCTTCGTCAGTTTCTGGGTAGCGCGCTTATGGTGAAATCCCAGACCAGCTACTGTCACTGCCTTTGAGCTGCTACTTGATGATGAACGACCACGCCTTTTTTACATGCTTGCGTTTACCATTGCGTCTTCGTTTTGAACCCATTACAATGCAAATGATAGACAGGTTTTAACTTCAAAGAACTCTAATGACCATAAAACTCCAGATTAGATGGCGAGCTAGGCCTCGTGGTATCCCACTTCTGATGTCAGAAATCTACATCAGAAGATTGGGAGAGTGAAGCAAACAATATTTAAAGGAACGTTAAAACATTTACTATAACCTTAATGACAAAATCATCAATTGGTCAAACAAAGACACGAAGGCAAAACACAGTATGTCCGGCGTGGCCGGCGTCTGGAGCAAAAGTGCCTCCCTTCTTTCTCGACCCAGTACTTAAAGCCAGTTTTCGTCGCCCGATGTTGCCACGCTATGCACCTTTTTCTTGCTTTTAAACGGGGTTGCTAACAATCCCTAACTTTTTTTAAACAAATATATAGACTATGTTCATCCCAGATAATATAGGAATATAACAGTGAAAGACCTTTTAAAATTGGTCCAGTACTTTCGGAGCCTATTCGATGCAAACAAACAAACAATCAATTTTTCTATAAAATCTTGTATCAGTGGAGATGGAGATAGTTGAATAAAAACTAAACTAGATGGAGTTGTACGTACATAAAACGCGCTATCTTAGTTTTTCACTATAGAGTCCGACGTTCTTTGAACAGTAGCTTCATAGTAGCGTAGGATAACGACTGTAGCATCCGTCGTAGGAGTTTTTGAAAATCTGCTGAGACCGGTCAATATTCAGCTGGCTCGCAGGTAGTGATTTATATTGTTATTAGCGGTGGGCGATTATAAATGATCTACATAATCGATTTATTTGTCTGTCTGTCTGTCTGTCTGTCTATCTGTCTGTCTGTCTGTCTGTCTGTCTGTCTGTCTGTCTGTGTGTGTGTGTGTCTGTCTGTGGCACCGTAGAGCTCAAACGGATGGGCCGATTTCGATGCGGTTTTTTTTATTTGAAAGTTAATATCCGTGCGGGTGTTCTTAGCTATGTTTGGTTAAGATCGATTCAAAATGGCCGCCTCCACAAAATGGCGGACAAAATATTTCTTCACAACCTACCTCAATATGGGTATCAAATGAAAGGGCTTGACTAGCAAAGTACTATAACCTATAACAAATTTCAAATCCAAGATGGCTGCCACCACAAAATGACGAATTATATATTTTTTTCACTATTACCGCAATATGGGTATCAAACGAAAGGGCTTGACTAGTAGAATACTTTGCACTATGACAAATTTCAAATCCAAGATGGCCGCTACCACAAAATGGCGAATTACATTTCTTTTTTCACAACTTCCTTAATATGGGTATCAAATGAAAGGGCTTGACTACTAGAATGTTGTACAGATAACAAATCTAAGGTAGTCGGGGGTTAATCAAAATTTTTTAATTTTGTTCTTGTGTATTACTTATACGTATTTGTAACATGTTGATTTGTAGATAATCGATTATGGAATTAGTAACTAATATGTTATCATAATCGAATGATGTTACTAATTAGTACTTACTAATCGTGTTTTATGATTTATGAAGTTTACGACAGTTATTCCGTGACTTATTTCGGGGCATTTCACGCCAAGCGGACAACCAAAAAAATATGAAGTCGTGAATTTTGTTCATACTCTTGTCAGTTATTCTTCTAGTAGACGTGGGTGTGTACACACATATTTTTTTTCGTTTGAGGATTTACTGCCGAGTTATGAGCCTTTAAAATATAACTAAAAATGACATTTTTTCTAATATTTTTCTATGTTTTTCTTATTTGTATCAATTTTTTTTTTCTAACTGATCTATGACTGCTGGCCCGGAGGCCTCTACTGCCTATCTGACTATTGAGTTAGCGCCGGAGGCGCAGGACCCAAAATAACCTAACCTGACATTCTATCATACTTACGAATCTAACCTGTAAGAAAAATCGAACTAACTGAGAGAGAGCTACTTAGCTATCTAACTCATACATACATACCGAACATAAGCACTCTAGCTGAGCGCTATCGGACCTAGTGCGCCCGTGAACCGCATGTCGCGGAGGGCAGTGACGCGGGTACGGTGACTATCTCACTCACGCGAGGGCGCCTAGACGGCACGGCCTCGGCTCGCGCTGTCACCGGGGAGGAATTCAAGGTTCGGCACTTAGTGCCTATTTACAGAGTTACTGCCTACACCCACCGGGTCGTGACGGGAACCGAACCCGGTACTACTACGCGAGTTACTATGTCTACTGACTTATTATTAGGGAATTATGCAAAGAGAGACTTTGCCGGCTGGCTTAGTTTTGTTTTAGAACGACTATGTCGGCTGACTGATTTTTATAAGGGAATTAGCTAGATGTCATCTGACTGATTATTAATACTAATAATTCAGAGAGTGTCTTCGGACTGATTATTAAAGAGAGACGAATTAAAGGCGGGTGAGGCTTTATGAAAGTTCTAATGTCAGCTGACTTATTATTAACAATGACTAAAATCCGCTGATGGATTAGGGGGACCCGGTAACCTCGCCGGTGAGGTGATCGGGGTGCCATTGGTATCCGGCGCCTATACCACAAGTGGCTTCTCTAGACCGCCGTGAGCCGAGGGACCGGCCCGTGCCCGCCACCACCGCGGCGGCGGCGGTAACGTTCCGGTAACCCGGGACCTCGCAGCGGTCACTATCGAGCGAGCGTAGCGCACTACGGCCTAGCGGGGAGAGAGGGAGCGGACAGGGCTAAAGAGCGGAGTTTAGCGAAAAACTCGCTATGGTCACTTACTGCTTGCAGTAAGTCACCTGCTCTTATTTTCGACATGACGAGGTTAACCTCGTCAAAGTCGATGAGGAGGGAGATGTTCATGAGGAAACGTAGTTCCTCATGACGGGACGAAGGCGCGCTGGCGGGAGCCTGCGGCCTAGGATCGCGATGAGCGGGACGCTCGGTCGCCGGCGCCTGCGCTGCGGCGGCCACAGGGGCCGGGGCAGGGGCAGGCGCGACAAGGGGAGCGGGGGGGGCGGGGCCGCCGCGCGGAAGGCACGGGAACGACCACGGAGTGAACGCGGGCTGCGCGGGAACGAAGCGTTCGCGCGCTTTTTGCGGGGCGGGCGCGGGGCGCCGGGGTTGAACATCAGCACACCCCGGACACTCCACTAAAACTCCATACAAGCGCCGCTGTGGAGTTACCTACTCTTCACACAACTACGCAGATGTCGTTCGTACACACGCGTGAATGTGTGCGTTAGAGCTAGGGCTAGTACTGAATTGTTTTATTGAATAGTTGTGCCTGAGTTCACCTGGTGACGTAAAGTAGTCTATAAACTTGCTATAATGTTGAGTTACATAAATAGAATGGAGCCAAATTATACTATTCTAATTAAAAGGGTGTTTGCACAGATTTCTAAATTGTTTCAGAAATTTGCGGGTGTTTGTATTGCCGCGTAAAATGAAACGAAACCGATGATAGATTAAATCAGGTACCTATATCTATCTATATCTATTTCTCTTAGTAGGTACACATTCGCATTTTATTTTACACTTACCTAGTACCCATGAAGGAAAATTTATTCTGTCACTATAATTATTCCTTCAGGCATTATCAATCCGTGCTTGGGCTCATAAGTTACTGGCTGTGTAAGTTACGAGCTTTGAGTTAAAAATGACTTTTTATAAATAAATAAATATTGGTAGACAATTCCCACACAACACCATCTGACCCCAAACTAAGCAAAGCTTGTACTATTATATAGCAACGTTATTGAAAAGTTTCTAATCTTCCGTTATTTTATCATTAGGAAATTAAATAAAGTTTTTAATCTTGTCCCGTTTAGTTGACGGACAGCCGTAAACAGCACAACAACCCACCATGATGATATTTCGTTAGGAATTAGATGTTCGATACCAGCCCTTCGTTGAGTGCTCCTAGCGTATCCGAAACGGCCTGAGGGGTGAGGAAGCTTGAAATTGGCGGGGGGCCGGGAGTGTCCGTTCTATCTGTATTATCTATTCTATGACATCAGTGTTTTTTTAACTAAATTTTGTAGTGGTAGGACTCCTAGCAGAGTCCGCCTGGGGAAGTACCACAACTTTTGCCAGTTATTCTACCGCCAAACAGTAAACAGTAATGTGAAAACATTACTGTGTACCGATTTAAAGGGCAATTTTCCAGAAAAATTACAGGGCTTGGAGATATAACATCTTAGATCTCTGGGTGATGACCGCAGTGCAGTGCTAGGTAATGATTTGGAGTCTTCATGTTCCAATAGCTGCGTGTCATTGCGCTGTTATGTGGCAGGCATGTTGCTTACCATCAGGCACATATCCTTCTCGTCTACATAACAGCACAGTGACACGAAACCATTGTAACATAAAGAGTCCAAATCATCACCTAGCACTGCACTGCGCTCGCCATATGGGGATATACGGTATTTTATCTCTTAGCCCAGTAATTTCTCTGGAAACATTGCCTTTCAAACCGGAACACAGTAATGTTTGCACACTGCTCCACCATCTATTGAAATTGGTAATTTCCATCTGGTCTAACACTCATTATTTAAAACTTCGAATGAATACTCACGGAAGCGTAGTTAAAAGTTCAGAACGTTCTACAGAAAAGTTTTTGCATTCCAAAACAGTTCTTTTTTCCACAGACCACAAAAATAAAATATTCATTCATTTCATAATAATTCAGTGTTTGTTTTCAACACAAAATGAATAAACAACTAACGAGGCTGGAGCAAAAAATACGCAATTTGCCCGGGGAGACTATTTGAATCGCAAATGTTGACAAATAAAAAGATGTTTTTGGGGGTAGTTCGTACGAGCTGTGTGGTTAAACTTTATCAAAGCGGCTTACAAAAAATAGAAAAATGAACTTAGTTTACATACAGATAAATGACATAAAAATATTTAACCGATTTAAAAAAAACTCTTTTTATTTATCGCTGACTTATAGACGCCTGTACCATTTCGGATGATTATTTTATTAAATGATTAGGTATAGTTTACTACAGACTTATTAAAATTTTATCAAAAATGACGAAGTACTATTATGAAATATCCACATATAATAAACAAACATCTCAAAATGGTTTGGGCGCATTAGGGCTAATAATGTTATAACGATAATATTGTCGTTTATTCCTGCTACAAAATATCGCTGTGTCGTTGGGGTAGTATTCGTTTCCCCTTATTATTCAGTTTGACAAATATAATAAAACATACATCGAGTATTTTGATTAACACGTTCATTGCATTATGAGGTCGAACAAACCACATGCGTGGCTTCTCGCAGGTGCGGCAGTCAAAATTGCGTTCTCTCACTCTATGCGGGAGGCGATCATTTTAACATTTCTATGAGTATAAAAGAGATAAATATATAAATTTGCTTCTCTTACAAAGCCTAGCCTAATAGCTATGTTAAAGTAGCATGAGGTCAAAGAAGCCTCAACCGCACTGAGTATTAATTAGTTACGTACAGTGCGGAGTGAGGTATATCTGTCTCAAAAATTGTAGGCCTCATAGCCGCACAAAGTGAGACACGGGCGGCGGGGCGCTCGCGCATCCTAGCTTAGTGACGTGATAAGTATCGATACGGAAGCACGCTGCTTACCCTCGACTATCTCGGATTTGTAATTTGTACAACATTCTACTAGTCAAGCTCTTTTATTGACTATTGTGGAATGTTTAGGTATTGAATATAAGTATATCGTATACCCATATTGAGGAATGACACACCCATACCTCAATATGGGTATCACATTTGATACCCATGTTGAGGAGTAGTGAAAAAGAAATGCAATTCGCCATTTTGTGGTGGCGGCCATCTTGGATTTGAATTTGTTATACTGTATAGTATTTTATTATTTCCTTTCTTTTGATACCCATATTGAGAATGGTTGTGAAGAAATATTTCGTGAGGCGGCCATCTTGAATCGATATTAACCAAACATAGCTAAGAACATCCGCACGAATATTAACCTTCAAATAAAAACCCTATCGAAATCAGCCCATCCGTTTGCACTCTACGGTGCCACAGACAGACACACACACACAGACAGACAGACAGACAGACGACATCGACGTCAAACTTATAACACCCATTTTTTGTTAGGGTTTAAAAAAGTTGTTAAACGAAAGCGATGCATAGGTTGCTGCGAGAATTTAAGACTGTAATAATTTATTTTTTAATAACTGACGTTAAATAGCTCCCAGGCTGCAAAGAAACTAAAAAAATTGCTACTTTTTGTGTCCGATGTAATAAATCCTTCTGCCTGCCCTGTTTTAATCAAAACATTTTGAGTAAATAAATTGGTTTAATATCGTAACTGCAATTCTCTTTACTCCCAACTCTAGTTGAGGCGCTCATAGAACTGTCTTTCAGTGCGATGTGAGGCAGAATAGATGTCATTTATATTTTTTTAATTTATTCAATATCTAAATGTCATAACTGTGGGCGAAGCAGGATTCAATTATGATTCATCTTTAAGTTATTAATGGTAAAGTTTCAAGCAATTATTTTCACAATTATGTGTAAATATTGAAGGTGTTTTAGGAAACAATTTTGTGAGGCTTAAAAGATCCCAGACGCACTGGAAAGTTGGGCAACTTTGCCTCGAAAAGACCTCATACGCACTAGCTGAAAGCCTACGAAAAATGGCCTCGCAGTGACCGTGTTAAAAAACCGTTTTTCGTTTACAAGTAGCTATTCATTTCGTGCCCTTTTTAAAACGAGTGTAAAAAGAAATGCGCCAATCATTTTTGATGTTGATTACGTTCCCCCCACCGCAGTCATTAATCAGACGCGATATGACCCGTTTTCAAGCCCGGAGGATGATTTTGAAATGACGTAAATCAACAAACAGTCATTGTCATTATGAATAATTAGTTGTGCGTTGTGCCTCGTGGTTTCATCCTCACTTCTCAGGGAATCCAACTTCTTTGCAGGGAATCAAATCTTTTTGACAATAATAAGAAGTAGACATTTGTGATTACATAAAGTATTTCGTAGGTTGACTTTCCATAGATATTTACGAGTAGAACAGAATAGCAATATTAAATGACCTTATAACAAGCCAGTAGAGCTAACGTTTTTACCCGCGCTGTTCTCGTTCCCGTTATTTTGGCGTGATAAAAAATATCCTATGTGTTATTCTAAATAATCATACTCTTAATACTTATCAGAACACCGAAAAGCATCGGGGTTCAATTTATGCATAGATCTTTTTTAGTCTAAAATAACTACTTTTCCGAAGCGATCAAACTGTAAACCGTTGCTAGTGTAGAGGTAAGTCTAAAAATGTGTAATTTGTGTAATGACGTTGATGTTCTGAGGTAAGCCATCATTCAAACGCCTTTGTGTCACAGCTCCAATACGGATCCGCGAACCCTATCGCATGCGAGTGACGCGGCGGTCCCGCTGCACAGGGACAATGGCAAGAGATAATGTTACTCATACCGTTTCCGGGCTTAATGGTAAAGCTGGTTAGGGCTGGTGCACCACTACCTTTCGACTAATATTGTGGACAAGCTACCTTAGATAAGTTCTTATCGCATTTTTAACACGCTTTTATTAGCTTCACTTGTAACTAACTATGCATGTGCGAAAATCTGGGAATCTTAATTTAACCCACTTTCCGGTCTTCGATTAGGATGAAATTTTGCACACACTCTTGACGATACAAGCAATACAATACTAGCTAAGAAACGTGATTACAAATCTAATATGGCAGCCACCCCAAGATGGCGGACTGGCTGTTTGAAATTAATCGGTTTGCTGCCAGGAATACGAAAAAAAAATATACACGTGACTTAAATCATGGTGGACATCCAAGATGGCGGATTGGAAGCGTGTTTTTAAGTTTCTTAAACTATTATTTATTTTATCAGTTTTCTGTCAACTGACTGAACAAATGAATGTATTGTTTTTAAGCTTTCGCGATTTGAACACATAATGTTTATAATGTACAGGACTTAATCACGATTTAATTCATTGTTTAAATACCTCGACGTTTCGGCAGCGTTACAACCGCCGTGGTCACGAGAAGACTGAAGAAATTGCGGGTCATCTCATTGCGAAATGAGGGGATCTAGATCTACCCTCATTTGGTCTTCGAAAATCGCAGGGTTACCACCACGACATACAACACTAACCGTATCACCAGGCTTCTCCGAACTCACTCCGCAATTTCTTCAGTCTTCTGGTGCCAACGGCGGTTGTAACGCTGCCGAAACGTCGAGGTATTCAAACAATGAATTAAATCGTGATTAAGTCCTGTACATTATAAACAAATGAATGTCTTTTAATGTTTTTCCAATAACCTATTTTCTAGTAATATTTTAAACTGAAAAGGTCAGGATGTGGCATGTGCCTGTTGGTAAGCCTCATGCCTGCCACATAACAGCACAGTGACACGCAGCTATTGGAACATGAAGTGTCCAAATCACCACCTAGCACTTCGGTGCGGTCGTCGTCAGAGCTCTAAGATATTATATCTGTAAGCCCTGAAATTATCTAGAAACATTGCCCTTCAAACCGGAACATAGTAATGTTTGCGCATTACTGCTTGCGGTAGAGTAACTGGCAATATTTGTTTGAGGGCACTAATCTTAGGAACTACTAGACCGGTTTCAAAAATTCTTTCACCGTCCTTGAGTATTTTAGTATGAAAACTTAAGTGAGTAGTTAGATGGTGTTGTATGAAAAGTGTGAAATACATCGGTTAGTCATCGCAGCCACGACTCCAGTTCATAAACATTTGTAGAGGTCATTGTGGAGGTTAATATTTCGGCCCACGACACACCTTTGCTTAATTAAAAGAAATTAGTAGTAAAACTCTTGTAAAAGTTATTTTTGGACAAACTGCTCATTAGATATAAATCTAGCAGCGCCCATGGTTTCTCCCACGTAGATTTCTAAACCGCTATTTTTACGTGATAAAAGTAGACTATGTGTTGTTCCAGATGATCTATGCATGTATCAAATTTCATCGAGATCCCTTGAGCACCTAGTTTTTGCGAGAAATAGCAATAAATATCATAGTATAAGTATTATTTTTTTAATAGATAGTGACGAGAGGACGAAACGAGCAGGACATGTGCCTGATAGTAAGCAACATAACAGCACAGTGACATGCAGCTATTGGAACATGAAGAGTCAAAATCATTACCTAGCACTGCACTGCACTCGTCACCCAGAGATCTAAGATGTTATATCTCTAAGCCCTGTAATTTCTCTGGAAACATTGCTCTTCAAACCGGAACACAGTAATGTTTGCATATTACTGATTAGCGGTTGAATAGCTGGCAAAGGTGAGGTACTTCCCCAGGCGGACTCTCCCAAGAGTCTTACCACTACTTAATTTAAACTAGACTGGATCAAATATTCTTTCACAACAACTCGAGTGTTTTCAGAATTCAGCGATCTAATTACCAAAGTTCATAACCTTGACAAAATACCTCACGGAAAGCTTTATTTTTAGATCTCGTCTGAAAGTAAGGCACAACAAGGGTTATAAAAGGTTGCCGAACGAGAGGGAATATGAAAATAGAGACTATATTGACTTTATAAAGGAACAAGGGGGTAATAAATCTTAATACAGAAAGAAGTGATGTCTCAGTGCTTTCTGAGTATGTCCCGATGGTAATACCAATACGTAAACATATAAGGATTCCTTACATGTGAAATTGATATAAATTACGTCACTATGTAAGAAATCCTACATGACAGAGTACTTGAAATCATACGTGAAGCCATGAGCCTTTCGGTAGCTAGAGCCCAAAAGGGATTGACGACAAACAACAGACAAATTAACTTTGTAAAAGAAGGCTCAACTTCAAACTCCAGGAACAAGCCTTACTCAATCCTGGGTACAGCACCTGATTGGACTATTTTAATGGACACGTATGAAAAGCACTACAAAATCCCAGAGGATGTGGGTGTTTCGTCATCCAGACCGGACATTTTCCTTTTTTCTAGAGCTACGAAACGCATAGTCCTTGTAGAACTTACCGTACCGTGGGAAACTAATATATCTAAAGACCACGCGATGAAACAAAATAAGTATTACGACCTCCTAAACGAATTAACAAAAAACGGCTATGTAGTTAGTTTATACGCTGTAGAAGTGGGAGCGAGAGGTATACCAGCAAAATCTCTCTATAACCTACTGAAAGACCTTGGCTTATCCAGAAGTGCTGTAAGTTCTATACTAGAACGTGTATCTAAAGCTGCACTAGTAGGCTCATATCAGATTTGGCTGGGCAGGGAGAGAAAAGCGAGTGGTGAAGGTGAGTGTTGATGTACGTCAGAAAGGGGCCCCTTAAACCTACGCCCGAGTCACAAGTCTCGGGAACTACTCGAGTTTTTCTCTCTCTGCCACACGATGGACCCGGCACCCGCACGGTGAATCCATGGAATGCTAAGAAGATCGTCTCAATGTTATTACCTACGTTTATTGTGTTTTTTTTTCATCTGATCATCTTTTTCTTCTTTCAATTGGTACTTGACAGACATTTTAACTCCATGCTATATTTATTCAAAATGTTATACTTAGTGCCCGCAGTGTTACTTGCGTAATTCACGTTTCTATACTGTCCCATGATTTAAAGCCAATTTAAATATTTATTTAGTTTATATACTTAATAAATTGACAAAGTTTAAATAAAGATATAAGCTAATAAATCAGACAATTAAAAATAACATCATAAATTCAACAATAAATTCATTAGTCACATAACCCACCCCTAACGGTACCTAACATTAAAAGTAGCATTATGTATAAATTTTTCAGACTTTAGTATATTATAGACTATACCAATATTTTTCACATCTCATCTGTAGTTTTTGGCAAATAGAATTACAAACGTCCAAACATACACATACCTACGTATAAATTTCATTTTAGTAAGATATTATCTGTAGAGGTAGGGCACGTCGCAGAATCCGCCTGGGGAAGTACCACACTTTTGCCAGTTATTCTGCCGCCAAGTAATCGTATTTAATTCATGCAAACATTACTGTGTTCCGATTTGAAAGGCAATGTCTCCAGAGAAATTACTGAGTAAAGACATAAAACAACTTATATCTCTGGGTGATGAGCGCAGTGCAGTGCTAATTTTAATATTCCAATAGCTGCGTGTCACTTTGCTGTTATGGGCAGGCACGTTTCTTACCATCAGGCACATGTCCTACTCGTCTTGTTGTCTATACTATGAAATAAAATATCGCTTTCCTTGCACTGGTCCTCATTCCTGTATAAATATTTTCAGTGAGTCGCAAGTTTTGTGCAGTGACTCGGCGGTTTCAGTCGTACAATGGCGACTTTCGTAGTATAATGGTTTTTAATGTTAGTTTTGATTTCAGCTAAGCCTTCCTTTGTTACGATCTCCGCGGTCGCACAAAAGGGGGGAAGAGCTGCTATTTTTGGAGCTGTTTTCTGCTTAGTGAATAATACCACTTGAAAACTTATTTTGCCGCCACATTTCAAGGTTTAGGCGAAGCTAAAACGGTGACTAAATTTATGTATTTAAACCGATCTTCTAAAGATGGAGGAGGTTCTCAATTCGATTGAAAGTGGTTTTTAGGGTTCCGTAGGGCAAAATAGTTTTCGCTTCATAAATGTCCGTCACAAATTACAATCAAATTCTAAGTACCTACCTAATCAGAAATCAACAGTAGGTACCTATACAGATAGTTCTAAAAAATCTATTATTATCACCTGTATCGTTTTGAGTCTAAACATGTGCATGTCGCATAGAGCAAAATCGGAACGTCAAGTTGATAATCAATATCGACTTGGGTGTATTCGATTTGTGTGTTGGCAACCCTATGGTTTGACAAGTGACAGATACCGTTTGGAGCAACGGTCACTTTTCAAACGGACGTCGAGCCGAGCGGGTGTGTCCAACATACAACCGACTTCACCGCGATCCGAAAGTAACCGGTTTCCATCCAAGCTATCATTTATGATTGTAAATGAATAGACTTTCATCCAAGCAATTATATGTGTTTGTAAATGAATAGACTTTGTTCAGGTTAAATCAGAGAGTGTATCGAAAATCGTATTTTGTTTGATTTAACGATGGAAAACGAAGAACGCCCACACCCCGCCCCGTTATGTATATAAAAGAATAAGCATCTGGTTATTTAAGGAAATGAATATGACTGGTAAAATTTAGTATAGAGGGCGCCGGTGCAGAACCATCTACTTCTACCCGCCATCTCAAAAATAGTTTTGAAGGGGCTGGGGCTTTAAAGATTGAGATAAGCCGCCGACTACCGTTATTTTTGAAAATTTGTAACAGAATGTCCAACAGTTGTTAATCTAAATTCTTAAATGAATTTAATTGGTTTACTTTTACTCTCAAAGTATCGAATATATAGAATCGTAGCTCCTTAAAGAGACTATACACAAAGTTTTAACGTTCGTTTTAGTTTGTAAGCTAAGGACGGTTTTATGTAGTTATTAGTTCTCACAACACATTACTGTCTAGTAGAAACCCGTGTGATTAGACTCTCAATAGAGACAATTGAGCTCTGAAATGGCTTAACGAAATTATTGAAGTTGTAATGAGTTTAACCTCTGTTATTGCAATTTACGTTGTATTTATATTAAACAAACTACTTACCACTACTTAAATATTATGTACTAATAATGTTAAAATTGCTTTGATTGGCTTGCGTCATGATACGGCTGGTCTAGTCGGGAGAACGGCGACTACCGGTCAGATACCCTGGTTCGAATATCACGCGCACTACTGTATTTTCGAAATCATGTGCATAATACAGGTAACTTAAAACGTTTTCGGTTTTTGCCGTTTATATGCTAATGACACGGAACCCTTCGTGCGCAAGCCCCACTCGCACTTGGCCGGTTTTATTTGTTTCTCGCACCAATTCTATCTTTGATAGCTCTGCAGATTGTGATCCTGGTTTTGGAAGCCGCAGCTATTGCACGTACTAAACGGTTAATGGCATCCTCTCATAGTCTGTGCAGTAGTTAAAAGTATCGGCGCGCCGTCAAACCGCAATAACCGCGTATTGCTTTCATGAAACTTAATCTTACCCTTTGGTTTAGTTTGTTTTGGTATTTGAAAATCGTATTATTCCTTACTAGTCCGCCCCGGCTGCGCCCGTGATACATAATATATAACCTAAAGCACTAAGAAAACATCAAACGGTGAACAAAAAAATTTAAATTGGTCAATAGCTCCTGAGATTACCGCGTTCAAACGAATACCCCTTTAGCTTTATAATATTAGTCGTACAAATTATTTATTATTAACCATCTACAATGTATGAATACTAAGTTGATCGATTTACACGAAGGCTACAACAGCAATTATTTATTAAAAATAAAAATTGGTTGCCTGTAAAGTCGGTATACGGGCGAAAGTTTTACGTGACAACGACTTTGAGTGGTAAAATAATTTTACGGAAGGGACGCGTGCCTTTCACTTTTTATGTCTGTCTCTCTCGCTCTTAGGCGGGCTAACCATGCCCGAGTGGAAGGGACGCGTGCCTCTCACTCGCTCTCGTTGTGAGCGCATAACGTGAGCGGAGCGTAACGCAGTTTCTTGAAGTGTCACCCGGCAAACCAATTTATAAGACGTTGTCACGTCAATAATGTATTATTAAAAAAGAATTGCATTGACAATCTCGTCTATCGTAATAGGTATTGTCTGCGATAAAAAAATGTTACAGGCATTACTGAAGTCAGGCATTCTAACTATTTAACCAAAAATATAAAACAATAAACCTTAAAACTATCAACAAAAAAACTACACAAACAATATCGCTATTCTATTATGGGTAATAACTCAAACAATTATGAATTACGCTATTACATTGTGTCATAGTATTGCAAACTCAATCAATCTATACAAAGATTTTTTTATGAACATGTTGGTGTCCTCACGATGTTTTAGCTTCATCGCTAAAGCGTGTAGATGTGGACAAACAGGCGAGATTCAAACCTGCGACCTCAGGATTATGTAATCGCACGTTTTCACTGCTAGACCACCGCGTCTTCACTAGACCACCTTTCTTTGTGTGTAGTCACCAAATAAATCGAAAAAGAAATCAATGCTAAGTTTCTGACCAAAAAATATGTAAAACCATCCACTGTCATATTCAAAAAAATAAACAAAAATATGTTAAAAGAGCTCATTTAAATGCTATCACTGCGTATACCTGAATAAAAACGACATCGTCCTTATCGACTAACCCATAAAATGAACAAGCTTTTCAAAGTAGAATTTTGGATACCGTGCGGTGTTACAATAGCAAATATAGCTTGAGAATGATGTGGGAGCAGCACTGTCTGATTATATACCACCGGGCCAGCATGGTGGATTATGGCCTTGGCTCTCTCCTTGCGAGAGAAGGTCCCGAGTCCCAGCAGTGGGAACATTTAGTGGACTGATAATGTTCCCGCTGCTGTCTGATTGTATACTGCACTGAATGATTAGGGACATGGGGGTCTACCGTCTAACCAGAACTGTCTTAGCTTTGATACTGCTTTCTCTTTTCTTTCTGCTTGAAATGATAGAGACCCCAATAGCTAAGCGAAAGCCGATTCAGTTAGGCGGTAGAAGGGCTGGTATAGAAAACATTTGATGATATTGAGGTTTCTAACAAATTTTTTTTCTAAACTGAATAATTTGCGCGAGGGACTCTTTCAAAGTGGTAAAAAGTGTGTGTAAAAAAAGTAGAAATTACAGGGGGGGTAATTTCTAAAATAAGAGAAAGACAAAATTAAAAAAAAGTGTATGACGTACGTTACCATGTAAACTACCAACAAAAATTGGTTTGAATGATATCTAGTAAGTAGTTTTATTTTAATACGTCATAAATTGACTATTTTTAAAACACTGATTATAGTAACAACGAAGTACAAGAACTGTTTTGTATTATGTTATTTGCTGCTACGGAAGCCTTCAAGGGTGAGCCCGACTCGCACTTGACCACTTTTATTTTTTGTTGCGTGTTTTTGTATTTAATTTTTTGACAACTTTGTCATTTTATTTTGACCATATTTATTATATTTTGAATGGATCTTTACAATGAAATATAAACAAAGTAAATGAATTAAATTTATGTATGTTATACTTTTTATCGCGGGGAGATAACGGGAAACCGCTGGTCCCTTCTATTTTATAATATACATTTAGTCCAAAGAAATGTTACTTAGTTTTGGCCTTAGCGTTATTTAAAGGACGCATTTTATATTTATCCTTCGGAAGTTATTAGCTTAAAATCAAAATTATGGACTTACCTTCTTTGTCTTCCGGCCACCAATTTGAGAAAGGCTTGCAAAAGATTTTCGCTCTGTCTCTTGTAAACTATCAACCGTACAAAACCTATTTTTATTTTATTTATAAGTTACTGGCAGCACCCAGCGGTTTTACCCGCGCAGTTCGCATTTTAAATTTTCCTGGGATAAAATTCTACTTACTATTCCAGACTAAAATGTAACTTTCTGTGTTCCAAGTTTCATCCGGTCCTTTTAGACATATCGACGTGATTGAGTAACAATAGCTAAATATCAAAAATTTTGAATTTATAATTTTAGTAAGATATTTTGTGTATGACTTTTTTCAATTACCATGACAAAATTAGTTCACACATTTGTCCAACAGCACAACACAAGTAGGTATTTCCTGAGCTGGCGGTGAATGTAATGTTGGCATATTTCATTGATAAACCGCACCAGTCTGATAGTCGGATAATATTTTATTCAGGGATCAGCGGCTTTTGTGGCTGGATACAGTAGCTCCGGTATTGTAGTTTCCAGTGCTTTAATAGTAAAGATGTAAACAGCCCACTAAATATTCCCACTGCTGGGACTCGGGGCCTTCTCTCGTAACGAGACAGTCAAAGCTGTAATCTAAAACACTGGCCCTTAAGGACTGGCATTGTTTTCTCCGGGCTCTAAATAATTTCTACTCGACAATTAATTAACCTAGTTGGAGGATTATATCCTAATAGTTAGTATTTATTCCAAATAGGTATTATCAATATATTTTATTAGGTTACAATCGGGTTAGACCTAAGTATGTAGTGTAATGTACCTACAGTGGCACGCAGCTGTTGGAACATGAAGAGTCCAAATCATTGCAAGCACTGCATTGCGTTCGTAACCCAGAGATCTAAGATGTTTTATCTCTAAGCCCTGTAATTTCTCTGGAAACATTTCCCTTCAAACCGGAACACAGTAATGTTTGCACATTACTGCTTGGCAGTAGAATAACTGGCAAAGGTGTGGTAATTCCCCTGGTAGACTCTGTCAAGAGTTCTACGACTAAAGCCCCGATAAAATTAAAGGAAAAAAAAACACATTGGTCCAGTACAGGTTGCTGGATGACATATTATATCGGAAAAAGATATAAAGATATAGATTGAAACATACTGGTTTAAGATTGTTACGATGTTTTCCTTCACGATCTTACAGCAATACTGGATGAAATACTTGAAAAAACACTGCGCCTGCACTTGAAAAAACATTCAGAGATACATTGACATTCAAACTTACAATATTACCGTAGTGACCGTTCTAGGCCACCAAGGTTTTCACTAGGCCATTACGGCTTACAAAATATACAATACTGGTTATTAATGATTTTTTTTGAATTTAATTTTCCCTTTCGTTTACCGAAGTTATTCGCAAATGCAACTTTTTCAGCGTCGGACCTCTAATTTGAGTCAATTTACGCCATAATGGCTTTAGTAATTAGTTTGGAGTGGTCGTTAAGTAAATTAACGCGGAATTCCGTTAAAAATGTTCGGGTACTTTCGACTACTCCCTGTATATGTATAGGCGAGGTATTCATAACAGCAGGTATGTTACTCTAATTGTTAATATATCACAGACTAGCGGTTCCTACCAGCTTCGCCCGAGATACATATAATATAAAGCCTCACATATATATCACTCAGGAATCAAGCACATATCCAACAGTGAAAGAATTTTCAGATTAGCGCGTTCAAACAAACAATCTCTTCAGCTTTATTATAAATTATTAATATAGATATTGTTCCATAGTGAGAAACCGATCTTAGGAGAAACTAGTGTTCTGTGAAAAAAATGTTAAAAACATGTGTCATCCACCAAGTAGCACTTGAGCAGCGTGGTGGACTATCTTTGACTCTCTCCTTATTAAAGAAGGCCCTGAGTCCCAGAATAACTTTTATTTAGAATCTCTGATAGCAAGGTATATCTTTTGTTTCGTAACACAAATTACGAAGAATATTTTATTTTAAACAAGAGCTTAAACTTTTTCTAGTACTAGGAAACTGAAATCATTAATATTCAACGAAGACCCTATTCAACCATCAAGTTCTCTAGTAGAACAAAGATTTACCACTATCCAAATGAATTCAAATTACCTAGACCGGTATTCCGAATTCGATTCAACCCTTCTGATCCAACAATACCTAAATCCTGAAATACTCAAACCTCTAATTATGACGTTAAAAGGAATATATTTATTTAGTTAATCTAAGTCCTTTTCAAATATTTGAGGAGGAAAGGTATAGTTTTAGGAAAACTGATTTCATATATATTACTGAACAGACCAACGCCGATGTCGTAATGTCGTGTAGTGTTTTTTATGTATATAAGTCTGACCTTTTTAATTTGATTACCAATTCTTCCAATCGTAACCAAGGATGAATCACGCTAACTGTTGAAAAGTTGCATTTAAATCTCAGAAAATATTGAATCCAGCCGTTTATACCAAATCTTAAGACTCTAATCGTTTAGTAGAAATTTAGGAGAGAGCAACAATGAAAAAGGGTATTACGCCGACTCGTGAGTAGTCTGTGTTGTGAAAGAAAGAAGCCCGTATGAAATTTTATAGCTCTGCTTGACATATTCTATATGTAGTATCCTTTAAAGTATGTACTCTTTACTACGGTGTTTGGCTGTGTCGTTTCTTAGTCACTCATCGATATAAACTGTTGATTTGCCCTTAACACTTTAAAATTGGTAATAAACTGCGTCTGTGTATCTAGCGTAAGTGGTTTACACACCACCAATATACTTGACCCCTAGAATCGCTAGCGGCGTAGTATGCTGTGGTTCTACTTATTTTGGTTGTTGACAACGAATAGCGATAGGTAAAAACGTTCGGCGTTTACCGCTTCCTCCAACCGACTAGAACGGAAAGAGTAAGCTCACTCTTCTCAACGATGACATAATTCCATGCGCCTGAAGTTTGGGTGGGCGCATCCATTGGTTTATATCGATGTAATCGCTAACTTATCATAACATACCTACTTATTAAACGAATAGCACGCTGGTTTAGTGAATCAAGAGCTTTAATATGATACTCGTACTTCGTTGAATCTTTCCAGAGGTAGCATCATTGTTCTTTGCACGACCAAACATGGTACTGTTCTAGCTCAAAATCAAGACGAGTGAATTATTGATTTCTTCTAGGTAAGCACGTTCGTAGACCTCATCGTTACTCAATATCAGACGATATGGCAGTCAAGTGCAAACCTTAATTATAAAATTATATTCTGTTTGTATTATCAAATAAAATAAGTGAAAATATTTCAAACAAGGACATCGTTTCATGGTTGGCGTCTCAAAAACTCGAATGAAGAGGTTTGTCTACTACTATCTTGATCTTACCTACATCGTACACTCCGCGAGGTATAAGCTGAGCTTTGCATTAGTGTGAGTGATCACCAATCAGGCAGGAGCTTGAAATTTTGTCCGCGAGATATAGGCTGAGTTTTGCATTAGCGTGAGTGATCACCAATCAGGCAGGAGCGCGGCGAGACAGAATGGCGCCGCGCCTAAGGCCGGTTGTCACACCTACACTATCCATGTACACTCACACAAATGCAAAGCTCAGCTTATGCCTC
Organism: Ectropis grisescens; assembly: GCA_017562165.1. NCBI lineage: Eukaryota > Metazoa > Arthropoda > Insecta > Lepidoptera > Geometridae > Ectropis > Ectropis grisescens. The sequence continues at coordinate 5,909,810 of CM029770.1, read as the reverse complement.
GCGGAGTGTACCTAAGTGTAAACGTTGCTAAAGTGAGTATTGGTTGGATGTTATCAAGGTGCGATTTAACAAATGTTTTTGATAAGTAACCACGGTACATCGTCGCTTTGCAGCGGACGAGATGGCGGTCTAGAGCAAACCTATAATCGAAAAAATATGTGTGCTTATGACCGCAGAAGAAGACCGCAGAATAAAACTTCAGAAGTGAAAACTTCATTAGCAATCGTAATCGCTCAGTTACACTCGGCGGTACAGCAGGTCTACTACGAAGTCCGATAAACGATATATCGGCCGAAGTTATGGACGTGTTATACCACGAAACACAATCGGTCGGTTGACGACACAAAAACTGTCAAATCAGTGTCGATCGAGATGAACGAAACGCCCGATCACATCAACCTTATAAAGTTTATCGGACTTCGTAGTAGACCTGCAGACTTCCCCCGATCGAGCCTTTCACCGCGGACCGTAACGGGTCAGTCTCACTTACAGCCTACGGAAAAATGCGGAGTGCCAATCAAAAATTGTCACTCCAAAAATATCAAATTAACAATGTGTTTTCTATTCTGACGGTATTTTTAAATCAAATAAGCGAAAATTATTAAACATTTCTGAGTGTCATCTGTGTAAAATATTTGAAAATGGAAAACGTGGATATAATTTACATTTTCCCCGTAATGTGGGCAAGGCGATCGAGTGAAACAAACAAACGAGGGCCGTGTTAAATTGCCCGACCCCAATTAAACAGTCATGACAATGGGCCACGTCCGATCTGGGTCCACTGACTAATTGGCATTATGCATTGCTATTATTATCTCTTTCATTTTATATACAAATGAATGAGAAGGAAATAGCAATAATGTTTGCAATGTTACGCGTTACGCCCTAGCTGTCCGATGATACGTGACGAATTAAAATCACGCATTAATACATAAAAGTTTGTAAAACTTTTATGTGAAGTTTTTTTATAAAATGTTTCTGAATGCTGTTTCTGTTTTATTGTTTTTCCTATCCTACCTCATACTTAATATTGTAAATTCCATAGTTAGTATATTTGAATTGGTGTTTGTTATGTGTCAAGCAAAAACAACTGAAGATTAGATACATAAATAATATATAATACATATAATAGTCTGGATTAAGACGTAGAGAACTTTTCATACTTAAAAGTATCCAAAATTGGTTGTCTGTAAAATCTGTTGGTTTACGGACGATAGTTTAACGTGACAACGTCATAACAAAACATTGAAAGATGCGGCGCAACCGTATAATGAGCGTAACGGGACAACGAGCGTAACGGGACATAACGGGACACTTTTTCGTGCATGCAACCGGCGTTCATTGATTTATTAGATGGTGTCACGTTAAAACAGAGAGTAAGAACTACACGAGTGAAACCGTGGAATGAAAGAAGTCCTCAGTGTTTGCGTATCTATGTTTGTATGTTTGTATCGTATTCACGTTGTACCGGCTACGTATAGTTGGATTACATTGAAATTAAATTTTAAACATAGGTGAGCTACATAGTCTGGAATAACACATAAGTTACTTTTCATCACGAGAAAATACGAAGAAGTTTTTTTTTTGTATTAACACAATTTGCTTTCAAGTCAAGGTCACAATCCACCACGCTCGCCAGCGCGTGTTGGTTGATGACGCGAAACCTCGAAAGATTCTTAAAACATGCCAGTGTCCTCACGATGTTTTCCTTCACCGTTTTTTAAGTTAACGTTAATCATTCATGACAATGGAGTGCATGACTCGGCGAGAGGCATTCCGATAGCCTACAGCATTGTCGAATCAATTTTACTCTTACAAACTGAAAACAGAGAGATGTTTATTAAGACATTATTGTAATGCTATTTTATCTTCCCTTGATACCGACACAGCGCAGCGCTTATGTTACGTAATCTAGTGGTTTTGGGCTTAAAGAAATAGTCTTAAAGAAAGAGGTTTCTCAATTCGACCGTATGTATGTTCTTTTTTTTTTTATGTGTGTTCGCGGGTAACTTCGTCGTTTATCAACCGATTTTGATGATTCTTTTTTTTGTTGTAAAGGAGATATTCCAAGGGTGGTACCATGATAAGGAAACCAGGATCTGATGATGGTACCCTAGAGAAATCGAGAATAACTTTCGAAAATTGTAAAGATGACTAGTGCGTTAGTTAAGTTTTTGATTGAGCATTTTAAAGCAGTATAGTTTAAAGATGGTCTGGAGTCGATCTGATGAGGGAACGGGAAGACGGTCGAGGGAACTCCTCGACGGTACATAGTAGTTACCTTGTGTTTGGGCTCGATGAATTTGTATTGATGAGAACTTTTTACATAGATGGGTTGTGACTGTCATTAGTGGTCTGATGATGAAGATAAAGGACAGTCAAGGGAATTTCTTAACGGTTTACAGGAACTACCCAGTGTTTGGGTTTAATTCATGTATTGAGATCTCAACACGAAATCGTGTAAATGCATTAGTGAAAACTTGTTTAGCACTAAAAAGGGTAAAATAAACTATTTTTACAAAAAATTAAACCGACTTCAACACCACAAATAGGCACTCAAAGCGAAAATAATTTAATATAGGTAATTATTATAACCTCTACTCACTCATCTATATGAAGTCGGTGCCAGCCAAATCTAACAGGTAGTAGATATATACTACTTACCTATGCCTACTTACTTACTACCTCGTACATAGTATATCTACTAACTTTTTAACTAGCCTGGCACCGACTTCATATGGATGAGTGAGTAGCGGTTATAATAATTACCTATATTAAATTATTTTTCGCTTTTGAGTGCCTATTTGTGGTGTTGAAGTCGGTTTAATTTTTTGTAAAAAATAGTTTATTAAGACATTGTTTTTGTGTTGTAATATATGATTTTGAATTACAGGGTGATATGGTCGCTAAGCGACAAAGCCCTTTCAATAAATAAAAAAAAAATGGAGTGCATGGGATTCTAACCCCAAATCAAGCTCTGTATCGACAGTTGTCGTTCTCCCGAGAGCCCTAACTTAATTTAAGTATAAAGTCTAAATTACAAGATTTTATATTTAGTATCGATATGCGATACATAAATTTAATTACATAAATAGATGTAAAACCACGCCAAAACATTGAAACCGTGTTCGAAAATGAGTCTCGACCCGAAATTGTCGGTGTTACGTACATTATTCAGCGATCCGCGGAATAAACACGAGTGCGGAATTAGCCTAAGCTTCGTACGCAATCAACATAGAAACGCTTTCCCCTTTCATCGATGTTCACATTGTGGTTCACGGTTAACAATTCTGAGTACTCTTTTGTTTTTACAAACGATTTATTCAATTTCTAACATTAGATTTTGTTGCTGTAAAAACAAATGTTGGAATTGAATGAAATTTAAAAGTGGATTCTTCCATGAACTCGTTCATTCGTCTATTGCAACGTTCTGTTTGTTGAATTTGAGATTGTTTCAAAATGGTCTACAGCTTAGCATAAACCGCCCACTAAATGTTACCACTGCTGGGACTCGGGGCCTTCTCTCGCAAGGAGATAGTCAAGGCAGTAATCCACCACGCTGGCCCAGTGCGGGTTGGTGGATGACACATGACTTCGAAAGATTCTAGGTACATGTCGGTTTCCTCACAATGTTTTCCTTCACCGTTTTAAGTAAGCGGTATTACGCACATGACTTCGAAAATACAGCGGTACGGTAGTTTTGAACCCGGGGTCTCCCGGATCAGAGCAGCCGTAACGTCTACAGCTGGCGAAAGAGAAATACTAGAAGCTTCATTAGCAGATCCGTTATCGTTGTTTCAAACAATTTATGGACTGGCTATGAAGTTGGCACCTTTTGGGATGGATCGGCTAAGTACCACCTGGAGGTTCTGGCAATGTTTTGAAGACGTGCCAAAAGTTTTTTTTCCTCGGTAAGCAAGCTCCATCGTAGACTGCACCACCGGGTAACATGATGATGGTGACGAAGCACAAAACTTATCATTTCAGTATTTTTATACATAATGCCATTGATATAAACCATTAGATGAGCGCTCCCAAACTTCAGGCGCACGGAATTATGTCATCGTTGGGAAGAGCTCGCTCTTTCTGTTCTAGTCGGTTACAGGAAGCGGTGAACGCCTGACTTTTTACTTTTCGCTATTGGTTACCAACAACCAAAATAAGTAGAACCACATCATATCTCACCGCTAGCGATTCTGGAGTCAAGTAGATTGGTTATGTGTAAACCACATACGGTGCACACAGAGACGCAGTTTATTACCAATTTCAAGGTGCTCAGGGCACATCCACTGGTTTATATCGATGCATAGTACTACTTGCAGGGCCTCCATATTTTACCCATGTAGTCCTTTTAATTTTCCAGACCACAATCTAATTGTGTTCTAATTTTCAACCCGATCCGATCAGGCGTTTCAACGTGAAAGAGCAACAATCATGTAAAATTTATTTCTTTTCATATTTAAAATATTGTATAAAATTAGTAGCATGAAATGAGTTATGTAATAATGACCCACCTTGACTTAGAAGTCCGTTCGATCATCTATTTTTTTTTTCCTGCACTGACGGTCAAAACCTACTTACCCTTCTACCACAACGAAGCTCTCCGCAGCCTCCGCCCAAATGACTCGAACCGTTTTACATTTTTATTACAAGGACGCTTTTCTTTCACGTTCACGCATAATTTTACGATGACAATATGGCGCCGTGTCGCGATATTAAACGTGTTATAATGTTTACTTTACATGTGCGTATAATCGTAAACAGTGGCGGAATATTGGGTGACAATTTTACTTTTTTTGTTGCGTAAAGTGTGAAGAATAAATTCTCTACGATAATGATGATAATCGTGTCTTTTTTTAGTGCTCATTTTAATTTGGAAATCGTTTTGTATGTTTTGAATGCCTTGTTCCAAATTTGTGTGTATGTAGATAAGTATGTAGCTATAGGTTTTTTTACATAGTGAGACGAGCAGAACATGTGCTTGATGATAACTGCCTGAGGTATTTCAAAACTAACTGAGGTATTTCAAAAGGCTAAAAAGTTTTAGCTAAAATTAGTTTCATGAAACACACGGAGAATATCCAGATCTTCAGGCGTTTTACACAGAATTTCATCATTTAATTACGAGTATATCACCCCTTTAATTAAATCAGTTTCATAACTTTGTAAGGTCGAGTTAATATGTGCCAGAAATAACTAGCCTCAGGCGAATCTATTATTGTAAACATATGTTTTGCCACCCGAGCTGGCTTGGCAAGACTAAATATTTATTGAAATCAAACATTTTTTGAAAAGAAATGGAAATGTACGAATAAAGTGGATTTTTAGTAGCAATACCTATTATTCATCATCATCATCATCAGCCGCAAAACCTCCACTGCTGAACATAGGCCTCCCCCCTAGATTTCCACAACGAACGATCCTGCGCAACCTGCAACCAGCGGTTTCCAGCGACCTTTATGAAGTCATCTGTCCATCTAGTGGGAGGCCTACCTATTATTACATACCTAGGTAATTTAGACAGTTTTCATATTGAGACATAGCCAATCGGAATTGGGTATCCAAATGAAGGACGTTTATTTGTTTTAAAATGAAATATTATATTCATTTAAATATACTTATATTATTTAGTAAATACATAAATAGCAATAATACAAATAAATCTTACTGGAAATAAATAAATACCAAATCAACTTCAGACATAAACTGACGTATAAACTGATGATTATAGGGTAGGTAACTACGAGGTTCATTTACTTTTTAGGGAAGGATTACCATTTTCATCGGGGTAGGGGGCTTGGTGGCCATAACCTGGGCTCTCGCAAGTTGAAGCTAACAGGAATCCGAGTTCACCACACGTCTAGGCTTTGCCTCCAAGCCGACGATGATGCCACTACGAACATGTAGGTGTATGGGCATTGGGCACCGGTGCAACTCAGGTGGGCCGCAATGTAAGATAAAGGAGGACCTACTCTCCCCAATGCAATGCCTACATTGCTGTGGTGTGCCTGCATTGGTTGTAAGCCGGCGTAGAGGAAGCCCATGAAAGGTATTAATTACGCTGCTCGCCTTGCCCATCACGGCCTTGACGAGGTCGCCACCGTTAGATGGTGAACGCGGTGGGGCTGAAGAGGAAAAGAAGTGGCGATAGTATCTAAAATATACAAGCATGCCCAGCAGTCTGGCATCATTACCACCCAAATAAATGGCATCGTTTTGTTTGTTTTTCTGATAATAAAAATATGTGAACTATCTCAATACCAAACGGCTTTTATACGTAACCACTTGCGAGGTTCCCATATTTGCGCCGTTTGAGACTCTCAGCTGAATTAGCCGCTGCATCATCTCTATTGTATATATAGCACATCAGCACAAATACTGTCATTACTCAAAAGAATTCAAATTGATTTTTTTAATCCATTCAAAATACCTCCAAGTTTAATCTCAAAAAGCGTAGTTTTATTCGTTTCACAAACTTTTGCGAGACGGCATAAGGGTCACTTTAATGTTAGCGGCACTGATATATCATCATAATATATATCTCAGCGGACTTATTGCACGTTTCTGGAAGATATGCATAAATCAATAGAGTCATATTGTGTCTCTGGAAGATGTGATGGTGCTAGAGTATCAACGCTAGTTGCATGCCACACTAGAGGGTTTATTCCGAACCTGACCTGAAAACCTGACCCGCTACCGGGTTAGGTTAAGAACAGAAAAAAATATGAATTTTCATTCCCAACCTAACCTTCTAACCTGACCCGAAAACCATGACGTGGTTTATTCCGAACCTGACCCGCTACCGGGTTAGGTTAGGAACAAACAGCAAAAGTGATTATTTTTTTTCATTAAAAACGTCTAAACCTGAGCCGGAAATAATGTTCCTAAGTTAACCTCGAATCTAAAACCCTACCTAGTACGTTATTAGTCCTATAGTTCCTGGAGTTAGGACTTTTTTTAGTAATCGGGTCAGGTTCCTAACATATTTCGAGTCAGGTTAGGAAGAGGGAGGGAGGGAGGGTTGGGAATTAAAATTAATATTTTTTTGCTGTTCCTAACCTAACCCGGTAGCGGGTCAGGTTTTCGGGTCAGGTTAGGAATAAACCCACTAGAGGCCAACCCAATTTCCATGGCACAACAGTCATCTCTCAGGTCAGGCGTCAGGTCTTTTGCCATCCTTATAAGTTATATTGTTAGCTTTTGGTTGTGAGGAAAACATGGTATCAGTGGAGATAATAAATTGACTATTATAACACAGATTTTAAGTTCTCCCAAGTTTTACAGCAGTAACTACAGACCGGAACTCCGAGCACCGCCACTAAATTAATTCTCGTTAGTAAGCCCACCATCCTAATTAGCTATGAATTTGAAACTTTGAAACGCGAATTTGAAACTAGCGGTTTTCCTGCTTAGTTTATAGGAGCTTTATAATGATGTTCTTTATTCGATAACTTGTTCTTTGAGTAGATATCTGGGCTAGAGTGGTTCATATTATCTTCTTTTCTGAAGTGAAACTTTTTATAGATATTAGAATCATTTCTGTCACGAAAATGCATTACGTGCGCGTGGTGGGGGTAGGTGATATATCGCATGATGAGAGCAGCACCGGAGGAGGAAAAAGGCTGGATTGAATTCAGTTTTTATATAACTTTTATTTGTATAAAATGTCTTGCAAAAATGGATTCGTTAAAATTTATCGACTTAATCTAACCAAATCATATTTAGCAGTAAACTTGCAGAAAATTCGAAATGAATTCTGGAACGTAGCTCGAACACATAGAACAAAAAAAATCAATTTTGAACTACTTTTCATTAGTAAGGTTTTATAGACACCTATGATTTTTTCCCCAATACCTCTACCTCTACAATCTTAAAATCGATTTCTCCTAGGTAAGAGCGCTATCGTCGTAGACCACATCAGGCAAGATGGCTGTCAAGTGAAAATCCATTTCGGACTTAAAAAATCATTGAGTAACAAAAAAATGGATAGAGATAGGATAGATAACGTGATGATAGATAAGCATATCAAGCTCTTCTTTATACTAAGTGACACGTCTGGCAACATCAGTGCAGATTCTTAACCCAGTGAGTTTACTTCCACCTTGTTCAGAACCCAGAGATCAAAGAATCATAAATATAGTTATAGCTGTAGCGAAGCAAGCTATAGATAGAAACATAGCTTGTTATGAAATTCCCAGAGCCTCAATTCACGACAGCCAATAAGCGAAATATGTGTTAAATTGCCAGTATAACATGACCTACGATTGAGCAGGATCAAAATGAGGTATCCGGTCAAGTTATCAAACACTGTTTATCACTTTACTAGCTGTTCACCGGCTTCGCCTGTGGCACATAAAATATATCTACCTACCCAACAGTGAAAGATTTTTTGAAATCCGTCCAGTAATTCCTGCAATTAGCGTGTTCAAACAAACAAGCTCTTCAGCTTTATAATATTAGTGGTAAATATTGGTGGACATTTCACACACAACACCATCTAACCCTAAACTAAGCAAAGCTTGTACTATGGCGGCTAGATAGCTGATATAAGACGTTTATATATGTAAATACTTTCTTAATACTACTTACCCAGATACAGTAAAAATATTTAAATTCATCACACAAATATTTGCACTGGGTGGGGATCGAACCCACGACCCTCGGCTTCGCAGACAGAGTTACTACCCACTAAGCCACGAGGCCAGTCAAAAACTTGTTTTGGTTCTTGGACCTCGTGAATAAGGCCGCAGGTGTTGTTTGCCGGTGGTATTATGGAAACCGAGCGCTGATTGCGATTGGCATGTCAATTAACACTGCGTTTGCATCTACCTTTGAACTAGTTAAGTGATTGCTTGATTTTAGTGTCTGTAGGTCGAGAAACCGCGAAAAGAATTTGAAAATTGAACAGAAACACTATTTTTTTAAAGTTATACTTCTTTTGAAGCGCTTGGAAAAAAATAACGACACCTTTTCATGAAGATAAGATGTTTTGATATTGCATTTGTTTTATGAACAGATTGACTGTGGAATACGGTGTTTTCAAATGCAAAATAGGTATTTTCAACGTAAAGTGACGAGCAGGATGCGGGTAAGCAACATGCATGCCATAACAGCACAGTGACACGTAGCTATTGGAACATGAAGAGTCCAAATTAGATCAGTCCCCCAGATATATGAGATGTTTTATCTCTTTATCCTGTAATTTGACTGAAAACATTGCCCTTCAAACATAGTGATGTTTCACATTACTGCTCGGGGGCAGAGAAACTGGCAAGGGTATGGTACTTTTCCAGATTGACTCTCTAAAGAGTCCTATGATTACAAAAATATATCGGCTGTTTCTAGATAAAAGTGGTTTATACAGACCGCATAAGCATAACTTATATCAAAACCTTCTGTATAATGTAGACAACGATAAACCGTAAAATGAAAATATATTTTACACTATACCATAGAATAATAGATTTACTATACTATCTCTCTATGAAACCAAAGTAAGTAATATTGAAAAGCAAAACGTCGAGAACAGCAACAAAGAAACGAAGCAGAACAAAAGCAGAAAGGTGAATGTGGCGTCTTTCGACGGAGGTGCTCCGGTGCTATTCTGAAATCCATCGTTGTCTCATTTTGTTATTCGCGATTTGAAAATTTTCGTACTTATCAAATCGGTATAGTAGTCAAACAAACTCCATTATTTATATACTTATCCTCCAAAAAACAATTTCAATTTAAATAAAAAAAATTAAATATTTATAAATTCACTTGGCGCATGAGTTTACTGCTGTTCCTCCGAGTGGCCATGGCTACTGGTACCGGCGAGGGGCACCAGTAGCCATGGCCTGGTTACCCACGGGGAAGCGAAGTGAAACCGCTCGTCTAGACTTTGCCTCCAAGCCGACGACGCGACGCTCTGGTTGTAGGTTACACGGTATATTAATATGTACTGAAGAGGCCCACGATATTGAGGTGGGATGCAAGCTGTGGGGTGGTAAGGGCCTACTGTATAACAGTGCGCTCCTTGTCCTCCACGGTCTTGACGGGGTGGCCACTATTAGATGGCGAACGCATTGGAACTGCGAGGGAAGAGGGATGGTATCGCGGTGCGCCGTTCTTCCTGTCCTATGGAGCCGAAAACTGGTAAACGCTAAAATAGTAGCGATTGCTTTAAGATTGAACTCCTGGAAGTCATCGAAGCGCAAACTGACGCGCCTTTTGTAGTTGCCTCGCCTTTGAGGCAGCTGCAGCTGGAGTGACGAACGGATATCTTAATCACGCCGCGTCTGCAATTACTAAATGCAAGGTTTTGTTCGTTTGGATTTCTTTTTCGATAATAGGTTGGCGTTTGACAGCCATTTCGCCTAATGTTAAGCGACGTTACGAACTACGCAGCACACAGTATTGCTATGGCAGTGCCCAGTACTACTGGCCTCTTTACTGTCGCTGTATTCGAAATGTATTATTGTATAAACTTTTAGAGACTTTCAAGATGAGGACTAGTATTGTTGTGGCAATACTGTTGCGTCGGCGTTGTTGTAAGTAGCGGAGTTTGCCATTCTTTAACTGTTTACTGGAAGACACTCAGATTATGACGTTGTTGTAGTGGTAGGACTCCTAGCAGAGTCCGACTTGGGTACCACACCTTTACCAGTTATTCTACCGCCGACCAGTAATGTGCAAACATTACTGTGTTCTGGTTTGAAGGACAATGTTTCCAGAAAAATTACAGGGCTTAGAAATATAACATCTTAGATCTCTGGGTGACGAGCGCGGTGCAGTGCTAGGTAATGATTAGGACTCTTCATGTTCCAATAGCTGCGTGTCACTGTGCTGTTATGTGGCAGGCATGTTGCTTACCACCAGGCACAATTCCCTGCTCGTCTCGTGACTCTTTTTTTAAATCAGCTTAGACCCAGTAAGGCCCCGGACTCCAAATTTTAGTTCTCTTTACGAAAGTGGAAAGTGAAGTGGAGCTTACTTTACCGTTTAAAAGGGTATGGTGGTATTCAATCAAATCAGCTGCACACTCTCAGAGATAACTCCGATTAAAACCGAAAACTTTACAAATTGCGATCAATGTAAAAATAACTAAAGGGCTGTATTTTGCATGTGACGAACACTAAAGCACTAAAAGATACTTAAAATTTTAAAAGAAAATATTAAATTTCCATCAAGTCAAAAATATATTTCATTACGTCAGATATCAGTTTGTTTAATTAATTAGTTGTTTTAATAACATTTTGGACCCCACAAAGAAACCCTGAGGGTTCAAAGTTAAATAAAAAATAATTTTAATATTAAAGGGAATTCCTTTGGACGTTGGAAATTATTTAATCTTTCCCATCGACCACGGCGACGCCAGTTTGATTAATTACAGGAATGTTTTTAACCTTGAAAATGGAAAGGACATAAAAATTATGAAAATAGTCGCTTGTTCTTTCTTTTCACCCCATTAAGGCAGGTAGGGGACCTAAGGATCTAATGCCTAAAAACTGTCTTAGCTTCGACACTGCTCTCTCTTTTCGCTTGAAGTTAAGACAGCGATAACAAAGGCAAAGCAATCTATATTAATAATTTCGTCAAGTGGTACGGTAGACTTGATCGAAACCTTATAACAATATTTTTTACAAAACATTAAAAAATATTGATTTTGAGCCGACAACATACGTCCACAAAATTCGGATTATGGAGAATTTCGTTAAATTCTGATGGCACTGACGAACAAACCGCTGTCGCCATCTTTGGTGTGAAGCACGTTTCGTTCCATCAATCAACACATTGGGTGACACGCCACAAAAGTATCCATCACAAAAAACTGTGACTTATGTGACTACGTAAAACGAAACGTCTTGCCGCCGGACCGGAATTTTATTAGTAGGTGCTTATATTTAGTATCAGCATTGCACCCGCGCGAAGCCGGGGCGGGTAGCTAGTTTTTTTTATAATTTAGAGTGACGAGATGAGCAGGACATGTGCCTGATAGTAAGCAACATGCCTGCTCATAACAGCACAATGACACGTAGCTATTGGAACATAAAAAGTCCAAATCATTACCTAGCACTGCACTGCAGTGCAGTGTTAGGACTTTGATAAGGACAATGTTTATAATTGGACAATGATATGGACTTTTTATCCATCAGAGATTCACGCAGACATATAATATGACATTTCTCTGCGTTCTCTTATATATCTAGAAACATTGTCCTTCAAACCGAAACACAGTGATGCTTTCACAATTTTCACATTCCTGGCATAGAATAACCATAGAATAACTGGCAAAGTTGGTACTTCTACAGATAGTCTGTCTAAGAGTCCTACTTCTATTAAACAATACTTACTATAATAAGAGAAGCGCTTTTTATACTTCTAGGGAAGAAAAACAATAATTGATAAAGTATTGCTTATTAAGTATTATAATAATTGATTAAAACAATAATAGATAAAGAATAAGTAAATAAATAGATCAGGTTTTTTCCTTTGTACCAACTGTGAGCAGATGAGGTGTATGTTAGCTATGGCAACAGAGTAATGTTCCGCGACAAGAGTATGACACTTCTACAAGAGTGACAAGACAAGAGTGGTAGGAGTTTTTAGTAGTGGTAGGACTCTTGGCAGAGTCCGCCTGGGGGAAGTACCACACCTTTGCCAGTTATTCTACCGCCAAGCAGTAATGTGCAAACATTACTGTGTTCCGGTTTGAAGGGCAATGTTTCCAGAGAAATTACAGGGCTTAGAGATATAAGATCTTAGATCTCTGGGTGACGAGCGCAGTACAGTGCTAGGTAATGATTTGGACTCTTCATGTTCCAATAGCTGCTTGTCACTGTGCTGTTATGTGTCAGGCATGTTGCTTACCATCAGGCATATGACCTGATCGTCTCGTCACTCTACATTTAAAAAAAAAAACATAAGCTAAAGACAGTTCTAGTTAGGCGGAAGCCCTCCGGCCTTCTAGCGCGTAACTAACGCTTCGTCCACTTTGGTAACTGACTGATTCGTAACCAGCTACGAAAAATATAGCGCCTCGGCTTTGGCTTCACTATAGCCATCTCTATCATTACAAGTGAAAAGAAAAGAGATAGAAATATCAAAGCTAAGACATTTTTCGTTCGGCGGTAGACCTCCCGTGCTTTCAGTGTAAAGCGTTTGTTCTAACTCTGTACGTAGTATATGTAAACTCTTTGCTGCACACTATTTTTTTAAATTTTATAATTACGTATTCTTCATGTTACTTTTCGTTTTCGTGCCAATACAGTCCTCCCCATCGATTTCGATGACGGCGACCTACTCGCTATTAGTTCTAGCATGAGCTCTAATGTGGCTCGCAAACCCAAACTTGGTTTTGAAAACTCGATCGCAAATATTACAATATAGTTGGCCCGATGCATCATAAGTATAGCTGTAGGAAGGCTTAGGTCTTGATTTCCGAGCCTGGCGTTTATGGTCAAGGTCCACCAGGCGACACTCCTCAAACGCTTTGACTCCCTTATGGACGGTGTTCCGCCACGACGATCTACGAGCGCCAAGCTTCTCCCAGCTTACCAAATCTATGCCGCAGGCGTTCAGATGCCTCTTGAGCACATCTTTGTACCGAAGATACTGACCTCCCGGCTTACGCTTGCCACTCGCCAAGACCGAGTAAAAAACAACTTTTGGCAAGCGATAGTCTTCCATTCGCAAGAAATGACCGCACCATCTGTGCTGACGCGTCATCAATAGAGCCTCCATACCATACATCTGCGATTTTCGCAAAATTTCGGTGTTGGAGATAATGATATCACGCGTTCACGCGGTAGATTTAAACACCGAGTATTCCAATTCCAGTCCTTTGCGATTAGCAATAAATTTGAATTTCTTAAGCCCACAATAATCACAAATAGGCTCAATCTCGACTGCTCTTTTTTTATGAATTGTATATTATACTAGATGTCCGCCCGGCTTCGCCCGTGGTACATTATATAGCACTCATCGGGATCCCGTACATATCCAACGTTAAAAGAATGACTGAAATCGGTTCAGACATTCCTGAGAATATCGCTTTCAAACAAAAAAAACACTTCAGCTATCTGCTACGCTACCTGTCGGAAATTGGTCGTACCAATTCATATTTAGAAACAAAGATTAGCAAAAGTTTTTCAACTACAACTTTTTCTTTTGACTTCCATTCGGTGATGTCACCTGTTGACATGACGACGATGAAATGACGTTCAGCTGTCGTTTACGTTTTATGTCACGTCACACGGGAACGCGGTCGAACGGTATATTCGTCGTTTGTCGTTTTTTGAAGTCCCACGGGAACGTGATAAAAATTATCCTTGTCGTTTTCCTGGTTCTAAGCTACCTCCTCACAAATTTTCAGCCAAATCGGTTCAGCCGTTCTCGAGTTAAAAATGGTGTAACTAACAGGACTTTATTTTATATATAAATAGATGAATAGAATGTATAGTGCGGTCACATTAACTAGACGCTTGACCATGTGACATCATTTTGGCGCTCAAGTACGGTGTGCAAAAAACCGGCCAATTGCGAGTCGGACTCCCGCACGAAAGGTTCCGAACCATCATCTATAAAAGATAAGTTTCTACCTGTTAAGATCGAGTAAAAATTGTTAAAAAATCGCTGGAACCCCTGCATTCCAGCGGTTTTTAAGCAACTTTCGCTGAGATTTTTTTGCGTCGAGTTAATGTGACCGCTTTATACATACCTAGATATTATAGATTATTTGACTTCTTGTATGTACATACTCGTAAATAGAACGCTGAATAAACTTCTGACGCTTTATATTTATAGCTGGAGATCTCCAAGATGCTTAGAGGATTGCCTCGTTAAAAGATCAAGGTTTGAGGGTAGTCAACTGTAACGTCCGGAAATTCCAAAGAAAACCATTGCCTTTTTTATATCGCCTCTATTGGATAGAAATTTGAAGGGTCATCGTAATAAGATATAGAATCAAAGATGTTATCATCGGTATTTTATACACATATGTTTTATACAGACACCGTCGTTATTGTTTTTATACTTTCGCGATATGAACACATAATGTTTATAATGTACAAGACTTAATCACGATTTTATTCATTGTTTAAATACCTCGGCCTATCGGCGACGTTACAACCGCCGTGGTCATGAGAAGACTCAGGCGGTCGAGGTATTTAAACTATGAATTAATTCTTGATTAAGTCAAGAAACATTATATACCGTCGTTATACGAAACTTGACTAAGCTCAATACATTTGACCCTGTTTGACGTCACAGACGTAAAAAAATTCTAAACTGATTTAACTTTACATTATTTAGCAGACTTATGGCACATAATATAATATGGCCAAATATGGCTTAATATAAAATGACTCACATAACATTTTTAACCCCCGACCAAAAGAAGGGGTATTATAAGTTTGACGTCGATGTCTGTCTGTCTGTCTGTGTGTGTGTCTGTCTGTGGCACCGTAGAGCTCAAACGGATGGGCCGATTTCGATGCGGTTTTTTTTTATTTGAAAGTTAATATCCGTGCGGATGTTCTTAGCTATGTTTGGTTAGTATCGATCTAAGATGGCCGCCGCCACAAAATGGCGGACAAAATATTTCTTCACAACCAACCTCAATATGGGTATCAAATGAAAAAGCTTGACTAGTAGAGTACTATACACTATAAAAAATTCAAATCCAAGATGGCTGCCACCACAAAATGGCGAATTGTATTATTTTTTCACTACTACCTCAATATGGGTATCAAACGAAAGGGCTTGACTAGTAGAATACATTGCTCTATGACAAATTTCAAATCCAAGATGTCCGCTTCCACAATTTGACGAAATACATGTATTTTTCACAACTCCCTTAATATGGGTATCAAATGAAAGGGCTTGACTAGTAGAATGTTGTACAGATAACAAATCTGAGGTAGTCGGGGTTTATCAAAATTTTAATTTTGTTCTTGTTTTTGTCTCAGTTCCGCGGATCTTGGTGTTGAAATATTTGTGTTTGTTTTTGCTTTCTCGTTTTATAAATTTGTGTTATATTAGGCAGAAACACTTGAGAACTAAGCTGTAGTCATATAGTGGGTATTTTGCGTGTGGGCCACTGTCCTGGAAATAGCATCCGATGTTAGATGCGTAAATCTATCACTTTCCATTGCCCTTTTAGGGAAGAACCCGCCACTCGACGCCGCCGCTATAAGAAGTCTTCGTTGTTACGCTTCAATGCTCGGTATACAATCCTTATTTCTAAACGATTTGTCTCACATCTTAGTATTAAGTTTAGAAATGTTCCTTCCAGCCAAATGTAGTCTCTATCACCGCCGCGTTGAATTCACATCAGGAAATGTTTGTAATGCAGTACTTAGTTCGTTTCCGTTTCATATAAGAAATTGCTTTAGTTAAGGTTAAAACTGTCTAAAATAAATGTAATTGTAGTAAAAATTACCCAGTCTAAATAAAATTGAACTTTTTTGTAGGTTTGATTGACATGTATGAATCCTGTGGTGATATCATCAGTTTCTAACACAGAAATCTAAATAATGAGGTAATTTATATTTCTGTGGTTTCTAATATGATATCGTATCCAAACACATTTACGCTTACATTGCAAACGCTGGCCAAACTTTGCGAGATATATCAAAACAATATACTACAGTTCTTTACCTAGAAAGTTGTTTTACTTTAGAAACCTATTTTAATACATTAGAAAGGTCTACCGTAAAAATGTGTGATGTTTATCACTATCTCTTAGGGATAGCCCACAATGAGCATTTTATCATTTACTTTTTACAAGAAATAATGGCTTATTTACGAATCAATTTTAAGCAGTACATCATTAATCTTTGTTCAGGCACTTTACTCTATTAATGATACAAATACGAAGGTTTGAATGTGCGTTGCTCAATCTTGTCGGAACATCTGAAAGGATCAGATTGAAATTGGGAATACCATTGGATTATAGTAGGGAATGACGTAGGTTTTATAACTTAATATCACGGGAAAGTATCAGGAAAGGGGATCTGTGAGGGTAAAACCCCGAGACACTGCTAGTTTATACATATATTTGACTTAAATTGACTAACCCATTAAGTATTGTACTGCAGGTTTAACCTCCTAAGGATCGAGATCCTTTGGATTTAGATTTTAGAAATAAGACTACGTGGTACCTACACAAGTTCAAGTCGCCACTGTACACCAGGCACCACAATACAGTGTAAGTATGTAAGGTACCCAAATACGAAACTTACGAAACTGCGAGTACTTAGTGACTTTTTAATTTTTTTGACAAAATGGGCCAGCGTTTAACCCCAGCTCTCCTGTCAAAAAGCGACCATATATTATGGGCGAACATAGAACACGCTTGGCTATTGATAAACCTATTCATCCGTCTAAAAAACCTACTAAGTTTACGACATTGCGACGATATTCAAGACTACGAAGTATTTTTCGAAAAAGAGAATCGTTGTCTATGTAATAAGCTTATACACTCGTAATTAAATATGTATATCCAAAACTAAATACGTTCCCACCATTCTATCACGCTCGATTTCCATGGTTTCGAGATTACATATGAATGAAATCTGTTCTTTGATCGTAAGCCAAGGGATTTCTGATTAATATACTGCTACACGCGTGTGGTTTATTGCTGATTCAATATTCATTAAGCTTAATTATAACACGTGAACAAATAGACAAGTTGTTTGGTCGTACATAGGTACGAGCAAGGAATGAGCCTGATAGTCCAAGATACCAGAGCCGCCAGACGTCACGTATTTTCTGATGAACGAAATGTGGACGATTGAGTTAGCACGTATTAAGAACACATGCTTACCCGCTAACTTGCTTAGACGGCCAATTTTGAAATATGGGATAATAAAATTACATAAAAACAAAACTGACTTCTCGTATTTTCTAATACCTGATTTTCATTGATACCAATAAGCAATATCCTTAAAATAAGAGCCAGATATTCCCAGACACTTTCCGTCGGCCATTTGGTTTAACAGATACTTTAAAACTCCCAAAATAATGTCCTACCTTCACTTAAATTCTCACTCCATTTGTTTAAATGTTTGTCAGACAACTATTTTAAAGACAGACCGATCGAAGGGGTCAATAATCCCCTAAAGTCAATTTTAATGCCTCTATTGGTAAGAGCGCGAGGCCGAGTGAGAAATGTATTAGGAAATATTAACTGAAAGTTGACTTTCGGGGATGATTGGCTCCTTAGATTGGTCTTCCCACAGAACTGGAGGTCATGGGTCTGATTCCCAACCCAGAATAAAAAAATATTTGTGTTGTATGCTTTACCTTTTCATTTGAAAGATACGAGGGGTGATCCAAAAGTAATGATAATCAATAATAAACACAATGAATAAAATCAAAAACTAAATTTATTTCTCAACATAGTCTCCTAGCAAGTCTATACATTTAGTCCATCTCTTTTCTAAACCTAAAATTCCCTTAGAAAAAAAATCTTTATCTTGACTCTCAAAAAAGTCCTCAACCGCGGCCATCACGTCGCTATCATCGTCAAATTTCTTGCCCCGGAGGTGTTCCTTGAGTCGTGGAAAGAGATAGAAGTCACTGGGGGCTAGATCTGGTGACTAGGGGGGGTGTTCCACCAGCTCAAAGCCCGCTTCCTGAATGGCAGCCATGGCAATTGCAGCTTTGTGAACCGGTGCGTTGTCTTGATGGAACAGCACTCCAGCCCGCAGTTTGCCTCGCCTTTTCTCCTTAATAGCCTCCCGTAATCTTCTTATTTGTTCTGCATAGTAGGAGCCTGTAATAGTGGCCCCCTTTTCCAAGTAGTCCACCATGATTATTCCTACAGCGTCCCAAAAAACAGACGCCATAACCTTCCCTGCTGAGCTTGACACTTTGAATTTCTTCGGCGTCGGTTCATCGGATCGTTTCCATGTCATCGATTGTTGTTTTGTTTCAGGATCAAAATGGTGGATCCAGGTTTTGTCCATGGTCACAAAACGTGACAAAAATTATCCTTGTCTGCCTGGAACTTTTCGAGATTTGCTCTTGACATGTCGACTCGTTTCTTCTTTTGCTCGTCGTTTAACATTTTCGGTACCCAACGCGCGGAGACCTTTCTCATATGCAATTCGTTCACAAGGATTCTTTGAATGCTGCCATATGAGATCCCTGTGACCTCAGCTACATGCCTGATAGTCACTCTTCGATCTTCAATACAACTTCTTCAACTTTTTCACATTTTCTCCAGTGAGGGACGTCGATGGGCGCCCTTCGCGGTGTTCGTCTTCCGTCGATGTTCTTCCCAGCTTAAACTCCTTAGCCCAGCGTGCAACTGTGGAATATGGAGGAGAACAGTCCCCTAATGTTTCCACCAAGTCGCTGTGTATGTCTTTGGTAGACATTTTTTCAAGCAGAGGTATTTAATGACAGCTCTGATTTCGTGTTTTCCATTTTGATGTTCACTCCTTGACAGTCCGTATTCAAATGAATGTAGCTCCGGGAATCGTGGCCTATTTATATGATTTTTTTCCTGAACTAGTGGGTAATTGAGCAAGTGACTGTAATTTTTGTATTTTTGTGTGCACTAGAAATAACTGATTATCATTACTTTTGGATCACCCCTCGTATCTCTGTAGCAGTTTTATTGGTCTAAGTTTGTCTCGTCATTGTCAGCCTACCCTAATTCACTACTGGACATAGGCCAGTCCCATAATACGCCACTTAGCCCTATCCTCGGCTTGTCTCCTCCAACCACCGCTTGCTACTTTACGTATATCGTCACTCCATCGAATTTCAGGGTGTCCTACGTAACCTACTGGCCACCACGATATAAATAGGTATTGTATCAGCTATCTGGTTCTCATAATACGATCTTTGCTGGAATGTTTACAAATATTTATTTTCACATTTCACATTTTGAATTCAGTCATTTTCACATCAAAGTTACAATTTTAACTAACTAACTAATCTAGTTTCCCATTCCTCGTGCGGCATCTAACCATCGTTCGGTGTAAGTTAGCGACAGGTTGTAAGTATAATTGAGTTAGAAAGTGCTGAATAGCCGTCGTAGAATCACGGGAAGCGTACCACCTCGAAACTTTGTAAGCGTCTATCCCCGAATACACACGGGATAGTTTTCCAACAAAAAATGTAACGTTTATACCTATGTGCCTGTTTCATCAATAACAATAATAGGTATGCACTTCACCGCCTCCGTTCCTGATGGTAATCGTGACGATACGATGATCTACTCGTATGATGGAGAGTGCTTACCTAGAAGAAACCGAACCTCCCTCGACTTCTCGTTTATATCGGGGAAATCCCACTCATGTAACGCATTATACAGCCTAAACTTACAACGAAAGTGGATTCCATCCTTCTCGTACGAGTCTTTGCAACAAAAACTATGAAACAATGTCGCTTTCCTTATTTAAATGATAGCTTTTGCCTCTAAGTTATTTAACTTTATAAATGTCGGAAACTTTTTTGCTCGTGTATCCCTTGAGCTAAAATTTAGATTACGACAGTAAGGCTCTTGACATACATTAAATTTCTTTTGGTGCGTTTGTAATTTTTTAAGATCGCGTACACTGTCACGTAAAACCGACACCCCGAAGTTAGCTAATGAACATTAAAGTAAACATTGTATCTAACTTCAAGTCAACATTGCTTGCGTTGAATATATTATCTATGTACTCGTAATACCTTTGCGTCGATACTCTGGTACCATTACATCTTCCAGAGACACATAGTAGGGCCGGTGCAGCGACTAATTGAACTGAGGGACTCAAACGCCGCAAATATGCAACCCTCGGAAGATTTGAGCCCTTTGGAGTTGAGACATTGAGCCCGTGGGGGCCGAAAGCTCGCCTCATCTTCAAAAATCTTTCCGAGCGCTTGGTGGACGCGACGCGTGACCAAAATGCTGGTGTGACCTACACTGGTCTACGGATAATTCAGGTGTGCTTAGTGTAAGCAATTAGTTAGGTTAGGTAGGTATGTAGTTTAGTGTTATGTAGTTCTTATTGTATTTTAGTTTTGTTAATAAGGGCTCTGCCCCCTCGTAATATGGTTGAAATTAGACCTCTTAGCACGAGGAAAACACAGAAGAAATATTAACCTTTGCGCACGTATGTACACACACTTTATTTTTAATTTTAGTGGATGTATGTTTGTTAATCTTAACTACTGAAGGGATTTGGATGAAATTTGTTACATAGATAGATAATAGTTTGGAATAATACATAGGCTATTTTTTATTCTGCGAAAATAACGGCGGGGCACTGCTAGTGTTCTATAATACGTTTTAATATTTCTAGAGACGTTAAATTTCCATCTCCGATCCCGTGTTTTCCCCAACACCTGTTAAATAATGCCCCATTGTAACCGAGTTGACGTCTCATCCCTCGGTCTCCCGCCAGCTTTGTTATTAATCGATTCTTCACTCGGGAAATTATGGCTGTTTTCCTCAAAATGTTGGTAGGATCGACGGAAAATGATATCATAGAACAATAGTATATTTATAATTATAGTTAGAATAATAATTGTAGGAATCTTTGCAGAGTCTACCTGGCGAAGAACCACACCGAGCAGAAATGTGCAAACGTCATTGTACCCCGAATTGTAGTACCGACGGAAAATGATATCATAGAACAATAGTTTATATCTAATTATAATTGGAATAATAATTGTAGAACTCTTTGCAGAGTACTTACCAACGAAGAAACACGCCTTTGCCAGGCACTCTATCGCCGATCAGAAATATGCGTATATAATAAAACGTCCCGGTTTGAAGTGCAATATTTCCATTCCATCTTTTATCTCTAGACAACATGCGCAATAATATAATTACCGTGTAGTAATGTAATTTATTTGTATTGTATTTTCACCCATTTGTCACTCATAGCATAATCTCAAAACGGCTCATTGACTTGTACTATTTACTTGCTTGCAATCACAGAGACAATTACGTATTTTTTTAAACAACTCTCATTCTAGAATATCATTTTTCGTATGATGGAGCAGCGTCGCTTTTGAAAGACGAATTGTTGCGCCAACGGTTCCTTTCGAACAGATTGGTTTGAAAAGTTTAACGGTTTTTGGACTGCAGGGGAATAACGGTCGCGGTGGAGAAAATGAGATAGATTTTCGATTGTTTCGGGTTATTTTTCGATTTATGAAATTTAATTATCTTTCAATTGTTTTTGGATTGTCTTTTGGGTTGGTTATCATATTGACTTGGCCATGCGCATGTGAAGTAGCTGGGATATTAATAAATTTACAATTTAATTAATAATTTACATTTTTGTACAAAATTGTAGATGCTGCCAGTATCTAATAAAAAGCGTGAGCTTATAAACCTACCGTAGGTTTGGTTGGATTATAATCTAACGTCATTAGATTGTAAACTGACGGTATATACAATTTATCGAAGGCAGGAACATCACACTCATAGTTATTATACAGGCTTCTGATAATGATAAAGAGAAGACAGAATATAAACTAATGTTTAAAATCATAATCGGTTGGTGTAGGAACTTATTTTGGCCAGAATTAAATTAATGTACTGTGTCTAGGAGTATAATATGTTTGTTTACACGTATGACTGTAACGGCTGAACCCATTTCAATACTTTAAATACGTAGTAAGTACATTACCTGGATTAAAACAGATAACACTGGCCCTTCTACCGAATAATTAAATCGACTTTCGCTTTGCTATTGCAGTCTCTATCACTTCAAACAGAAAGAAAGAGAGAGCAATATCTAACTTAGTCTAGCAATAACTAAGACAGTTTCGGTTAGGCGGTAGACCCCCGGATGACATAGATAGTGTTCAACAAATATCGATCGACACTTCACACAACGCACAAACTTTGCTTAATTTAGGACTGAAAGAGTCCTAAATTAAGCAAAGTTTTCTCTTACTATTCAAATCTTTGAGTAAAGATTTAACCATAATATTTATCTGTGGGCCAGATACTCGTAGCTGATATAATATAGCAAATCTCTATATATAAAAATGTTATTTTGGTTTGTGTACGTTTAAAAAACTCAAAAAGTTCTGCACCGATCGAGCTGAAATTTTACAATGATATATAATCCACATCAAGGATTGTTTTTATCTAATTTTTGCATCACAATTTGCCACAGCGAAGCGTGGCAGGGTACAACTAGTACTCTATAAAATTTAAAAGATAATGCAATTGTGTGGAGATTTGTCAATGTCTAAAATAGATTTATAAATAAAGCTAGCAATTCACATAATCCCAGAGCTACCATCATGTTTTGGGTAGATATTTGAGGGAAGCTGAAAACTTGTCAGATACTCTTCCTATAATACCCTACCACGGAGGTACAGACCTGATTGGTAAGTAGCGGGGCAAAATCCATGTGGTGCCATTCAGCGTGGCACGCTTTCAACTGGTAATGGGCAAGATCGTCTTGTTTATCTTTATTTCTTCATTGGTCTACGGATAGTTCACGTTATGTGCTTAGTGTAAGTAGTTAGTTAAGGGTATATATAATATATAATAATAATTTTATGACATGTAACAACACCGTTAAGAAAAAAGAACTATGTATTAAATAAATATTGTAGTTCTCATTGTAATTTAGTTGTAATAATATTTGACAAAGAAATATGTCTTACCTGGTTATCAGATGGGTGAAGGTCAACCTTCCACGTCTGCTCGACTATAAAGACATATTTTAAGCTTTAAATATTAAGTGCCCAATAAAGTAGGTACATACTAGACTAGGTACAGCAGATCTACTACGAAGTCCGACAAACGATATATCAGCCGAAGTTATGGACGTGTTATACCACGAAACACAATCGGTCGGTTGATCTGATCGGGCGTTTCGTTCATCCCGACCGACACTGATTTGACAGTTTTTGTGTCATCAACCGACCGATGGTGTTTCGTGGTATAAAACGTCCATAACTTCGGCCGATATATCGTTTATCGGACTTTGTAGTAGACCAGCCGATTATTTGGGATATCTTAAACCAGTTTTACCTGTAGTAGCGCTATAAACCTGATAAATATTAAACTTTTAAGTCTCGTAAAGCATTAAGTCCCATTAAAGTTTCATTTAATCGCCCATAACGGCCTTTTCCGAGTGTGTACAGAGTTTACGTGAATAAAAGATAGTCTTTAATTCTTTATGTGGCTTCCCCCCGAGCCTTGTTCAGGAAACCCATGTTTTTTTTCACTGTAGAGCATTTTGTTGAGGCTTATAGGTAATTTTTTTTTAAATAGAGTGACGAGACGATCAGGACATGTGCCTGATGGTAAGCAACATGCCTGACACATAACAGTGACACGCAGCTATTCGAACATGAAGAGTCCGAATCATTACCTAGCACTCCACTGCGCTCGTCACCCAGAGATCTAAGATCTTATATCTCTAAGCCCTGTAATTTCTCTGGAAACATTGCCCTTCAAACCGGAACACAGTAATGTTTGCACATTGCGGTAGAATAGCTGGCAAAGGTGTGGTACTTCCCCAGGCGGACTCTGCCAAGAGTCTTACCTAATTGTGTTAGGTGTTTGTATGTGAATTGTCCACCACCACCACCACCACCAATTATGAGTTGTAACAGGAGAAGGAGGCTTTAGCCGTCAGGTGAGTTGGTGTCCAAAGAATGAAATATTATTGGCAGTCATAGGGCCTATCGATAGCAGTGAAAACTTAGAATTTTAGTGTTATTTGAGAGGACATGAAACCACGTCACTGTAAATATTGCTAATTATATATCTTAACTGTACAAGTGACACGGGGGGGGAGAGATTGCTCGCGCTCCGCTGCAATCCGGTGGCTGCAATCAATACAAGGTGCTGCAGAAAGGTGCAACAATATCAATGGTAGTTTAGCTGTATTAAGTTTTGAATTATAGATATGAAAATAAGACTTAACATTTTTTCCCCATACAAAGTTAAAATTCATTGTTTGTTATTTTACTTGACATTAGTACCCCTAATGGCCTGATCTCGGCAAGGATTTTACGGTACGACGACGACGGCAAAGCTTCCACCCTGCGCATGTACAGCTAACAACTTGAAGCTGGTAAATTTTTACGTCAAACTTTGATTTGATTATCTCGTGATCTACCGTGCTGAGGGGAAATAGACCTTGGGTGATAAAGTCTACAACAGTGTTAAATTGGACAGTTAAAATATTGCTGGGAGTAGGGGGGGCACACCTTAGCCAGTTGTTCTATCGTCGTCAGCCAATAATGTCAGGACCGGATTTAGAGGTGTGGAGGCCCCGGGGCAGGGGGTAATAATCTTGTCTTTAACTTCGTACGTTGAAATACACACCCATGTTAAGTCTCTATTGTGGAGGCCCCTCGTTTGTGGAGGCCCCGGGGCATATGCCCCGTTTGCCCTCCCCCTAAATCCGGCTCTGAATAATGTGCAACTTTAATGTTTTCCGATTTAAAGAGCAATGTTATCAGAGAAATTATTGGGCTTAGAGATATAACATCTTAGATCTCTGGGTGACGAGCGCAGTGCAGTGCTAGGTATTGATTTGGACTCTTCACGTCACGTTATGTGGCAGGCATGTTGCGTACCATAAGGCACTGCTCGTTTCGTCACTCTTTAATAAAAACTAAAATAAAAAGACGTATAATTACATCATAAATAGATGACTCTACACTACTAATGCGGCACGGCACGTCACCTCTATTTACTGCTATTATGCGTGTCGGTGACGCGACTTCACTAGATTTCTAAATAGATAAAATTTTACCCATCCAGAAAGCGTCTTACGCGCTTAAGCGTCTTAAAGCTTAACGCTAAAGTTATTTGATGATCGTATGGTCACTGCAACAATTTCTTACCAAATAGGGTATATTTATTTATTGCTTTGGTGTATTTTGGAAATAGGGAGTCGTACTGAACTTAAGCGGGCACTTTTGTCGTGGAAGCAGCAGTTACAAGCTGCTTGCTGTCTTTGTGCTGAGTATCACAAAGACTCAGTTTTCATCTTTCAACGAACTGAACGACAATGCTTGGCACCTACCAATTTGTGACACCGTTTATCTGTGTCACTCATTTATATTTTGGGAGAGTAACAACATGTATTCTCGGAAATTTCGATCTAACTGTTCACATACAAATAACATAAGCTGGCGAGCCGAAAAGAATAAATAGACAAACAAAACAGACCCGTTTTGTATGGAACCCTAACAAACATTGTATTCCGGTTTGAAGGGCAAAGTTTCCAGAGAAGTTACTGGGCATAGAGATAGCTCATCTTACGAGTATATCTCTCGAGTACGAGCGCAGTTCATAGCTAGGTAATGATTTGTCTGTATATTCGAACTGTGTTGTTATGGGCAGGCGCGTTGCTTACCATCAGGCACACGTCCTGCTCGTCCTTCGACTCTGTAATGTAAAAAAGACGTCCGACAGAACCGTTTAACACGGAATCCCAACAGTTAAATCGAGAAAAGTTGATTTAAAGTCTGGCCTCGTCATCCCAGTATAATTGATTAACAAGTTCCATTCAACAAACTAAGAAATACGCAAAATCCATGTCCCAAGGAGGAAAAACTTCGCAGACGGAGTTAAGGGCGTATCTTGTCAGTGACGCCTACGCACGTCCCAGCTCACAACCAGTGTAGACAAGTACAGCTGGGAATATCACCTTGGATGAATGATAGGCTGTGTACACACTGAATTACTTGTAGTACCCACGTTGTACCTATTGTTAAGTTTCAGCTTCTAAAATAATAGGGCTGGTCTAGACTAGAGAACGGCGACTGCTGATCCGGAGACCATAGTTCGAATCTCACGCGCATCACTGTCTTTTCGAAATCATCACTTAAAATGGTTATTAACATCGTGAAGAAACCGACATATTCCTAGATATTTCGACGTCATGTGTCATCCACCAACCCACCGTGTAGACCAGCGTGGATTATGGCCTTGAGTCCTTGCACGAGAAAGCCACGAGTCCCAGCAGTGGGAACAGCAGAGTGGTTTAATTGGCTGTTTATGTTATGTTATTGTTAGTTATTAAACAGATAATCCATGTTATATGGTCGGTGATGCTCGATTGCATTTTTAAGAGAGTCCCTTGAAATCAGTCGAATTCATCTGAATTAACACTCTCCTTGATGGTACAAGCCTACAAGCCGTATTAGTCTAGTGGCGAAAACGTCTACTTTCTTAAACATGATACTGCTGGTACAAATACCACTTGCACCTTGAAATACTTTACGAAAATTGCGCAGACGGAGTAGAATTAAATTTCGTACACCTATACATCTATACACGGAGGAGTGCATAATGCTTTTTAATTATGCATGAAAAATACAAAAACATTACACACACGCAACACACATTAAAATCCTACAAATATTTTAAACGCGAAAGTTTGTAAGTATGGATGCATGAGTGAAAGATTACTGAATGGATCGGGCTGAAATTTTGAACATAGATAGATTATAGTCTAGAAAGAACACATGGGATACTTTTATCCCGAAAAAAGAAACGGGAACTACGCGGGTAAACCGCGGCGCACTGCTTGTATACAATAAAATACATTACTGTAAGTTTCTCCAAATTTAAACTATTTGACAATTGCTTTATGGTCGAATTGCGACCACTCGGCGACCACTAGTAATGATAATTGTAGCCCCAGCTTAACCTTTAAGTAGCCCAGTCTAGCCTATTTTTGCTTGTAAATGACAATCCTGGTTTATTTCGAAGAGTGCTCGAAAGCGTCGCTCGGTTCACTCCCACGCAGATAGATGTCTACTCAATAAAATACTAATTTCTGCTCGAATATCTTGAAGATAATTTGATTGATCAGTTGCTATCTATAACGTACTAGCAGTGCCCGCGGTTTTAGCCGCGTTCTTCCCGTTCCACTGCTTTTCCAGGATAATATGTAGCCTATATGTTTTCTAGACTATGATCTAACTGTGTGTTTCAAATTTCAACCTGATCCGTTCATAGGATACGACGTGATTGAGCAACAAATAGACATTTATAATAATAATTGGCAAGTAGAAGTTTTTTTTAGCGAGACTACGTCTGACTTTTTTATACGTCCATGTTTGATCGCAGCAAAGACTGTAGTCTTTGTGGTCAACGTGGTCACACGCAGCCTGATGCCCATAGTCTGCAGCTCAAAATAGATGAACAGACTACAGGATGGAAGGCAAAAGCGCGCTTTCCCCCAAAGCAAAAAGAAATTAAAAAGGCCCATTCAAAAAGACGTCACGATAAAGACGTTTGGTAGGTACCAAAATTGTGAGTTCTCACATATCTTTCGAACACATGCGTTACTGGTACCTCCTTCGTTATATAACCACCTAGAGTATGTCGAACACTTTTTGATGATGAAAAATGTATTATTTCGTTTAAAAAATAGATTAGCAAACTTGGATACAATTTGAGCGAACCGCAACAGGACTATTTTCATGACTCACCTGCGCCAAAATGTCCTTGAATAGATAGGTATTATTTTTCTCATCTGTCACTCGAGAGGGGCGAGGGATATGAAAGATGGAGGACGTAAGTTTACATAGGCCGAATTGGCTAGCAATGTCGTCATATCCTTCTTACCCGACTGCGCGACATAAAGAAGGATAGTTTGTTTTACTTCTTACAGGTACATCCAGACTAGCTGTGGTAAATCAAAAAGGTACTTATTACTTTTTTTATTCAATTTGGGGAGATGGAACGAGTAATACATCTATCTGATGGTAAGCAACGCGCTTACCATAAATAGAGAATAAGTTAATAGATCAGGTTTTTCCGCACGGTTCCTGTAAGCTGATGACGTGCATATTTGCTATGGCAACAGAGTGATGTTCCGCGACAAAAGTATACCACTTCCACTAGAGCGACAAAGCAAGAGCGATCACACCCGTGCTTTCGGCTTAAACCGTTTGTTCCAACTTTATACGTAGTATACGTAAACCCTTTGGCGCTTACCCATAACAATGCGATGCCACTACTACTTTAATACTAATAGTCTAAGATCCCAGAGCCACCAGACGTCACTTATTTTCTGATGGATGAAATGTAGACGATTGAGTAGATTTAGTACGTACTAAGACCACATGCTTACCCGTTATCTTGCTTAGACGGCCAATTTTGAGATATGGGGTCCAGAAGATACATTACTTACTTCACGTATTTTCTAATAACTGATTTTCACGTATGTTATAGGCAATATCTTTGAAAATAAGACTCCAATAATTCGAAACGCTCCGTCGGCCGTTTTGCCTAATAGACGCTTTAAAACTCAATTTATATATTGACTAAGTAATGTATCTTCTGGACCCCATATCTCAAAATTGCCGTCTAAGCAAGTTAGCGGGTAATTCTTAGAACGTATTAACTCTACTCAATTGTGCACATTTCATCCATCAGAAAATACGTGACGTCTGGCGGCCCTGGGATCTTACTCATAATACTTTTTTCATATCAAGTGTTAAATCACTGTTTATACTACACTGCACTCGTCTTCCATCGATGGATATATTTCATTTCCCTGTTATTTATCTAGAAACATCCCTATCCTTCCAACTGTAACATTTGCAGATTACTGGTTGCCGATAAAATAACTAACAAAGGTAAGACACCTTTCCAGGCTGTCTGTGTATAGAGTCCTACCATTACAAAAACAAATTCAACAAAATGAAAAGCTTTTAGCCCTTAATCGACCACGAAACTCGTATATAGCCTCACTAAATTATTTTACGGCTTCTTTGGAGAAAAATGTTGTTTAAATATTGGTGGACATTTCACACACAACACTATCTGACCCCAAACTAAGCAAAGCTTGTACTATGGAAGCCAGATAGCTGTTATAATAGTTATATATTTTTAAACACACACCTATTATACATAGAAAACTCCGAGTGCAAATATTTGAATTCATCACACAAACATTTGCACTGGGTGGGGATCGAACCCACGACCCACGGCTTCGCAGGCAGACCTACTACCAACTAAGCTACTCGGCCAGCTATTAGATATCATTACAATAATTCGTGCCCATATCATAATCGTGGAATATAAAGTGGTAATGTCAATAAAATCGTCAAAGGATACAAAACATTTTACAATAGATCTACCGAGACGAATGAGCAATAAACATGTTTATTTACCTACTGAACTCCAGGGCCGCACTAAGGTGAATATTTATAAACTATTCTTGAACGAAGTGACAGCGGCTGCGTGTACAGAAAATCGAATAAGTGATAAATCACGACCAATTCGGTGGGCGAATACCAGCGGAAATTTAACGCAGGGAAATGTATCTAACATATGTCTGGTTTTACTTGTTTACTAGCATGAAACGTAAATTTTACGGTGCTGCTAGTATTCATATTTTAACTTCAAAAACTTAATTTGTTGATTACAAATATCAATATAAAAAATATATTATCGTCTTAACTTACACTTTGCGGCACTTATGCACTAAAACTATTGATTTTACAAAAGTATTTGTTAAAATATAGACGTACTGCTCCACCACCGGTTTGATACTACGCTGCAACAAAGGTACGCCAGTATAATACCATGTTGGTGACACGAACCCATATTTCTTTTCGTTCAAAATATGCTCAACGCGATTACAGAGATTTTCACTTCAAAAACAGATACGTACGCTCTTGAGTCTTCCACGCTAGCCCAGAATTCGCTAGGTAATAGAAGCTATCTAAGGCAACTGAACTATAGAATACTTTTGAGGTTTCATTTAAGTAAAGACGCTGCATTGTAGGCCGCATCGTCACTTAACATCAGGCGAGGTGTAAACCTACAATAGTTTTAAAATATACATTAATAAATCCAAGATTAAATATTTCTATTTGTTCTAACTCCGCCCCTGTTCTCTAAGTAATGTCGCCAACATTGTCTACAAACGTTCCGCGCATCGGGCGTAAAGGCGGTTTATGGTGATATTCACCGTGGAGGAGGTTACACGCGTAATAGCGAGATTTCCCCAAATAATCACTCCATACATGACAGTTACCGAACAGGCGCTTTATTCTAAAATACTTATGTATTACAATAATATTTGTACTCACCCGTGGTGACACAGTGAAATATACGTCCAATTTCACAAGCATGACTTTGTAAGTTCGAATCCGGCTTTTTCGGCGAACTTCTGAGTATTTTTAACCAACATCAAAGAAGCAGGAGGTTCTCAATTCGTAAAGTGATTTTTCGTCAAAAATGTTTTTAGTAGTAGTTAAAAAAACCAAAAACAGTGAACCGCAAACCACACTGTGTTCAAGTTTAAAGGACAATGTTTCCGAAGAAGTTATTGAGATAAATCATCTTATAACTCTGGGTGACGAGCGCAGTGGAGTGCTACGAATTCGTCATGTTTCAATAGCTGCGTGATTCTGTGTTGTTATGAGCAGGGGCGATGCTTACCATTACACACATATCTTGCTTATCCCTTCGTTCTACACTAGAATGAAGTGAACTGATTTTGCTTATACTAAATGGCTGCTATCACTTTTTATCAAGTGAGCTATTCGCTCGTGTTTTACTCATCTAAAAAACTCTAAAATATATTTACCTATTGGTTATTTGATGAGTTTTCTTTGAAATTTTCCCTCTACAACTTGGATATGCACATGTATATGGTAATTGAATTGAACTAATCAACACACAAACTACATAAACTGATAATTTAGTTACCCATCATTCACCAGAAGCAATCAAATTACTTTAGATCAATGAACATCAAGAGATTATCCAGATGCTCAAGTCAATCAAATTGTTAAGCTCGCTTTCATGTAGGACGAAGTAACATTTGACAATACAACGTTATTAGTGGTATTACCTCGCTAAATAGGGATGGGTACAGGTTAAACTCTACAAATTTACACAATTTACAAACGATTATGAAATAGACTATATCCCAAGATTTTATTCACTACTAGATGACGCGGCGAACTTTTTACCACCGTAATTTTTATACGGGTCACTATAAAATTACGGCGTTTCAATACTTCTTCTAATCCATTATTCCGCAACGCCGTTCAAAAATCATGCAACAAGGAGAAATGATCGAGAGTTGTAACCCCGTATGTTCACCTGCCCTCAGTTGGACAGCTATCAAGTAAAGGCATAGTAGACTACAGGCTCGTAAACAAAATTTATGGGTCATAACATGATACACCAGGAGATATACCAGGATAGAGAACCTATGTAGGATGATAGAAGTGTATAAAATAATAAGATTGATCACTATGCCGTCACTTGAAACCTGTCCAACTGAGTGCAGGTGAAGATAGGGGGTTGGTTACAACTCTCGATAATTTCTCCTTGTCACATGATTTTTGAACGGCGTTGCGGAATAATGGATTAGAAGAAGTATTGAAACGCCGTAATTTTATAGTGACCCGTATAAAAATTACGGTGGTACAAAGTTCGCCGCGTCATCATAAATATTTATTTTACCTCTAAAATATTTACATGCATTTTAAATTGGAAATAAATTGGCTTTATTGTTATTAAATCTGTTCTATCGCCAACGTCCTTTTTTAAAACTTTTATGGGTTTACACTTGACTGCCATCTCGCCTGATGTTAAACGATGATGCGGTCTACGACGGAGCGTGTTTACCTAGAAGAAACTGATTCACTCTCGATTCCTTCCGGCTCTAGCAGCGCCCTGCGGTTTTACCCACGTAATTCCCGCTCGCGTTATTTTCCCGAGATACAAAGTAGCCTATAAATATATTATTCTTCCGGACTTTAATCTGTGTGTGTTCAACCCAATCCGTTCATATTACGTTACGACGCGATTGAGCAGCAAACATCCAAACATTGACATGTATAATATTAGTACGATAAATACTAGTCCCGAGAACGACTTAGTCCGGTTTCCGTGATTAATTATTTCAATAAACTATTTTCGTACAAAAAATTAAACGGACTTCAAAACCACAAATAGGCACTCAAAAGCGAAAAATAAACTAAAATCATTATTATAAGCGCTACTCACTCATCTATTTGAAGTCGGTGCCAGCCAAATCTAACAGGTACCTATAGGATAGATACTACTTACCTGTGCCTACATAGCATCAATCTACTAACTTTTTGACCTGACTGGCACCGACTTCAAATAGATGAGTGAGTAGCGCTTATAATAATGATTTTAGTTTATTTTTCGCTTTTGAGTGCCTATTTGTGGTTTTGAAGTCGGTTTAATTTTTTTGTACGAAAATAGTTTATTTTACTCTTTAGTGTACAAGAACAAAATTAAAAATTTTGATTAACCCCGACTACCTTGGATTTGTTATCTGTACAACATTCTACTAGTCAAGCCCTTGCATTTGATACCCATATAAAGGGAGTTGTGAAAAAAGAAATGTATTTCAGCATTTTGTGGAAGCGGCCATCTTGGATTTGAATTTTTTCATAGTGCAAAGTATTCTACTTGTCAAGCTCTTTCGTTTGATACCCAAATTGAGGTAGTAATGAAAAATATAATATAATTCGCCATTTTGTCGTGGCGGCCATTTTGTATTTGAAATTTGTTATAGTACATAGTATTCTACTAGTCAAGCCCTTACATTTGATACCCAAATTGAGGTAGGTTGTGAAGAAATATTTTGCCCGCCATTTTGTGGAGGCGGCCATCTTGAATCGAAATTAACCAAAACTAGCTAAGAATATTTGCTATGGTCTTAACCTTAAAATAAAAGAAACCGCATCGAAATCGGCCCATCTGTTTGAGTTCTACTACGGTGCCACAGCAGACAGACAGACATCGACGTCACTTATAACACCCCCTTTTTTTTGGTCGGGGGTTAAAAATAAGTTTTTATTAAAACATTTACACAATTTTGTATTGACAGGTTCGAGATTCATAACTTTTGTGAAATCTACAACTACGTCATCCAGATAATTGTACGCAAATTTTCAGTTTTTGGTTCATATTTCAAAAACTACTTGACCGATTTCGAAAAGATTTATATGGGACCATTCGGAAAGCATACCCATCCGAACACAAAAATAAATTTTAAAATCGGTTCAGAGGTTCTCGAGAAATCAGGTAACATACATAAAAAAAAAAAATAAAAAAAAACCATAGGGGTCGAATTGATAACCTCCTCCTTTTTTTGGAAGTCGGTTAAAAATTAGAAATACGTATTTGATTCAATTATTTACATTTCAGTCGAAAACATTTTTTCCTCATCTGGCGTCACAAACATGTTAGAGAGCCCTTCACAAAAACCTTAATTAAATTGTGGCCCTTCCTGTTATTGAAGAGGAATTTTTTAGAATTTACTTTAGAAATAATGCGGTACAAACATTAGCGTAACTGTTAGTAAACTGCGTTAAGAGCCCTCTCACGAAACGACAGAACTCAACTTTAGGTAAAATCCTGCAACATTGTCAGCGTGCGTCCGTTCGATTCAGCTCGAGCGTTTAGGCGGACAGAACGATCTTGAGCCGTAACGGCAGTGTACTAAAAATTTTGATGAGATTTTCTGACGTGACAACGTCTACTAAATCTATGAACGCTGGCTGCGTGCACGAAAATTGATGACTTATTGTCCCGTTACGTTCGTTGTCCCGTTACGTTACGATAAATTATTCTTGCATTTCAAAAATCTGATTACAAGGCATAATACTTGTAAGCAGGTGAAGGTTGAAGTTTTTGTCTTATCTATTATGTATATTTTGATAGAGAATAAGTCAATAATAGATCAGGTTTTTCCGCAAGATTCCTTAGTACCAATCGTAAGCAGATGAGGTGTATGTTAGCTATGACAACAGAGTGATGTGCCGCGACAAAGGTATGACACTTCCATAAGAGCGACAAGGCAAGAGCGATCAGACCCGTGCTTTCGGGGTAAAGCGTTTGTTCTAACTCTATATGTAGTATAAATGTGTAAACTCTTCGGTTTTATCATATTGAGTAATATGTAGTTGTGGTAGGGCTCTTTGCAAAGCCCGCATGGGGAAGTACCACACTTTTGCCAGTTATTCTGCCGCCAAGTACTAGGATGCAAACATTACTGTGTTCCGGTTTGAAGGGCAATGTTTCCAGATAAATTACTGGGCTAAGAGATAAAACACCTTAAATTTCCGAATGACGCGCGCAGTGCGCTGTTAGGTAATGATTTGAACTCTTCGTGTTCCAATAGGTTTGTGTCACTATGATGTTATGAACAGGCATGTTACTTACCATCCACCACATGTCCCGCTCGTCTTGTCACTCTACACCTACCACTACAGTCTATAGTACAACTCTGAATGAGAACATCGTCCTACCCACAGAACAAATAAATGACCACAGAACATATATCAGGTATCACAGAACATATATCCTGATATATGTTATGTGGTCTCACCTGTGATACTGCAAAGTCTTCCATATTCTGCAATAATCACGGTAAAATAATACCAAATGTCGTAAGAGCCACTGCTTTTAGTCGTTTGTCATAAAGTTGAAAATGTCATAAACCTTACGACCTATAATTTGGGGCTGTTGTAAAATGTAATGAGCTTTATTATTATCTCGTAGCAAAAAGCTTCTAGGAAACGTTTGATGTTTCAAATCGTAGTTAAAGCTTAGAACCACTCTAATATCAGTAATACCCGAGTGATACGAGGTAGGCTTAAAGCTAGGATAACAAGCTTGTGTTAGTAAACTAGCAATCTAGTCCTTCTATCTTCGTGTAGACAACGTTACGCAACGCTAGTTTTGTCTGCACGAAGCTCGCAGTACTAGCCTGCTAGCTTTGTTATCCTAGCTTGAAAATCTAGCCTCGTGTCGCTCGGCCATAACGCTAGAAGAAAAAAATATCAATTTTGAAAGCAAAAGTTTGTATGTAATTGTGTATGATTGTTCTTACCTTTCTCTGTAACGGCTGACCGTGTAGTAAGTAAATTTAAAAAATATGGATTAGCATAAAACCTACTTTTTATCTCGTTAAAATTAGTTTTTAATTTTTTTTTTTAATAAGGAGTGACGAGATGATCAGGACATGTGCCTGATGGTAAGCAACATGCCTGACACATAACAGCACAGTGATACGCAGCTATTGGAACATGAAGAGTCCAAATCATTACCTAGCACTGCACTGCGCTCGTCACCCATAGATCTAAGATCTTATATCTCTAAGACCTGTAATTTGTTTGTCAAGCCGCAGGATACATTACTATAAGTACTATTCTAAGTTTGTTGTATAATGTTTGTTTACACATTTTATCATAAGGGAACCTTTATTGTGTTCTGTTAAGTTTTCTTTCTTTCTTCTAAATTTGAAATGAGGCTAGTTAGTGGTTTCACGATGTTTATGAACTATGTTATTTGTCTACTGTTTTAAAGCATGTTAGTTTTAAGTTCAGATCTGTTGGCCTAATTTTCTTTATTTAACCGACTTCCAAAAAAAGGAGGAGGTTATCAATTCGACCCTATGTTTTTTTTTTTTTTTTTTTTTATGTATGTTACCTGATTTCTCGAGAACCTCTGAACCGATTTTAAAATTTCTTTTTGTATTCGGATGGGTATGCTTCCCGAATGGTCCCATATAAATCTTTTTGAAATCGGTCAAGTAGTTTTTGAAATATGAACCAAAAACTGAAAAATTGCATATCTGGATGACGTTGTAGATTTCACAAAAGTTATGAATCTCGACCCTGTCAATACAAAATTGTGTAAATGCTTTAATAAAAACTTGTTTTTAACCCCCGGCCAAAAAAAGGGGTGTTATAAGTGACGTCGATGTCTGTCTGTCTGTGTGTCTGTCTATCTGCTGTGGCACCGTAGTAGAACTCAAACAGATGGGCCGATTTCGATGCGGTTTCTTTTATTTCAAGGTTAATACCATAGCAGATGTTCTTAGCTATGTCTGGTTAATGTCGATTCAAGATGGCCGCCTCCACAAAATGGCGGACAAAATATTTTCACAACCTACCTCAATTTGGGTAGGTATCAAATGAAAGGGCTTGACTAGTAGAGTACTATGTACTATAACAAATTTCAAATCCAAAATGGCCACCACGACAAACTGGCGAATTATATTATATTTTCATTACTACCTCAATTTGGGTATCAAACGAAAGAGCTTGACTAGTAGAATACTTTTCACTATGAAAAAATTCAAATCCAAAATGGCCGCTTCCACAAAATGCCGAAATACATTTCTATTTTCACAACTCCCTTTATATGGGTATCAAATGAAAGGGCTTGACTAGTAGAATGTTGTACAGATAACAAATCCAAGGTAGTCAGGGTTTGATCAAAATTTTAATTTTGTTCTTGTACACTAAAAGAGTAAAATAAACAATTTTCGTACAAAAATTAAACCGACTTCAAAACCACAAATAGGCACTCAAAAGCGAAAAACAAACTAAAATCATTATTATAAGCGCTACTCACTCATCTATTTGAAGTCGGTGCCAGTCAGGTCAAAAGTTAGTAGATTGATGCTATGTAGGCACAGGTAAGTAGTATCTATCCTATACCTGTTAGATTTAGCTGGCACCGACTTCAAATAGATGAGTGAGTAGCGCTTATAATAATGATTTTAGTTTGTTTTTCGCTTTTGAGTGCCTATTTGTGGTTTTGAAGTCGGTTTAATTTTTGTACGAAAATTGTTTATGTATTATCTCTAATTTAATAATTGTAATATCAAAACAACTGTATTTTAACAAAAAATCGTTTCTAGGCTCACATAGTTTGGAATGTAATACAGTTCTGTACCGTATACCTATGTGTATTAAACAGACTGCGCACACAAAGAATGAGACACAACAATGTCAATTGGACTTTTCAGAATGTATATATTCGGATAGTATAGCATCATTTCCCTACCAACAATTTAAGTTTGATTCTATTATATTTATATCAATACGGTATTTGACTAAATTTGTAAAATCGTTTAAATGATTTTTGATTACATAATATACATACCACATGAATATTTCCGCAAGAGCCACTGTTTTACATTAAAAATAAATGTTTAAAGTATAAAGTTCGAAAAGCCCGCCAAAAACGCTGTGTCTGGTCATGTGACGCGCGTGACGTCACACGCCAGTAAATAAATCACTGTTCTCAAAGAAACCATTTGCTATAGATGGCATATTTACTGGCGTGTGATGTCAACAGCGTTGCCATCCTTAACAGTGCGTTTACGTCGAAGATAAAAATTTAGTAGGTATTTTTTAAATTTTCATTGGCGTATTTCACAAAAAATACACACTATATCTCCGAAAATATAGTGAAATATGTTTATTTAATGTGTTATCTAATAAGATTATCATAATTTATGCTATATTTTCAACATTGTCAAATACCGTATTTAAAACTCCTAAAACTAAAGTGATTTAAAAAAACTTGAGAGGTGTCAAGGGAGACCCTGATGGAACGAAGTTCCTTTCGATTAATTAGTGAAGGATTTTTTTTTTTTTATTAAATGAAATAGAAATGAAAATATCTGGCTTGCTTTCTATAAGAGAGAGAGAGACAGACAGAGAAACATGTGACGCCGCACAGCTTACAATAGCAAAAAGTGTCGTGACAACTTTTCGTAAGATTTTTTTCCGTCTATCCCCCTTTCACAACGCGCGATAAGGAACTTCGTTCCAAAAATAAACTAAATTCTCGTAAGTGATATAAATCAAATCAAACAAACGCACGCGTAGCCAAACGCGTACGGGTACGCAGTAATGTAAAAGTCAATGTGTTCTTATAAAACAAGTCGCTTTAAAATATACGTGAATATAAATATTATTTACATCGATGTCGATTTCAGCAATATACATACAATGTAAGTAAGTATATTTTAAAGCATCAATCAATAAGTGTTACTGAAACATATATTTTTAAACCCCGACCAAAAAGGCGTGTTATAAGTTTGACGTCGATGTCAGTCTTAAAGTGTGTGTGTGTGTGTCTGTCTGTGGCACCGTAGAGCTCAAACGGATCGACCGATTTCGATACGGATTTGAAGGCTAGCCGTGCGGTGGTTCGGTTAATATCGATTCAAGATGGCCGCCTCCACAAAATGGCGAACAAAATATATGTATTTGCATAACCTCCCTCAATATTGGTAAATGTCAAATCCAAGATACCCGCCACTACAAAATGACGACTTACATTTTTATTCACTACTACCTCAATATGGATATCAAATGAAAGGGCTAAGTAACGTTAATTTTGCAGATAAATGCACTAAAAGCCTAAAAATAAAGTTGAATAAAATAAAATCGTGGGGCGTGTTACAATAGTTTTTATTTTCAATATTTTATTTTATTCCTCATTATATTTAATTCATTTAGTGCCTCATTAATGCAAGGTACTTATCTTATGTCAAGGCCTTTCATTTAATACCCTTAATGATGGCTTTGAAAAAATTATTATCCTCTATTTTGCAGCGGCGGCCATCTTGAATTTACAATAAGTTTTGGTATACATAATTGTATTGTCATCAGAACCAAAGACGTATACTAAATTTCATATCAATCGGTTGTGATTGTGAGGAAGAGGGTGAAATTTCAATTAATAAATTCGACCCAAGAAAAAATCGGATTAAGCTAAATAAAACCGTTTAATAAGCCTCTGTTATTTTATATGTATGAGTATCTTCCACACCGCTCGCTCTGATAAATTAATCCAAAGGCCATTCCGACAGAATGACTTTACTCCATCCAAAATAGTTGTGTACCAACTATTCAGAGCCCTGTTTTTCTTGGATGTCCTAAACAAATAGGGAGGCGAAATTAAAACGGAATGACGTCACAGCTACACCTACTTACATTTTCCTTGGTATTACATCGTTAACGGTAAATTCTCTGGTTACAAGGCTACGTAGAAAGCCTGTTTTTAACCCCCGACCAAAAAAAGGGGTGTTATAAGTTTGACGTCGATGTCTGTCTGTCTGTGTGTGTGTCTGTCTGTGGCACCGCAGAGCTCAAACGGAAGGGCCGATTTCGATGCGGTTTTTTATTTGAAAGTTAATATCCGTGCAAATGTTCTTAGCTATGTCTGGTTAATATAGATTCAAGATGGCCGCCGCCACAAAATGGCGGACAAAATATTTCTGCACAACCTGATGGGCTTGACTAGTAGAATACTATACATTATAAAAAATCAAATCCAAGATGGCCGCCACTACAAAATGGCGAATTATATTATTTTTTTCATTACTACCTCAATATGGGTATCAAACGAAAGGGCTTGACTAGTAAAATACTTTGCACTATGACAAATTTCAAATCCAAGATGGCCGCTTCCACAAAATGGCGAAATACATTTCTTTTTTCACAACTCCCTTAATATGGGTATCAAATGAAAGGGCTTGACTAGTAGAATGTTCTACGGATAACAAATCTGAGGTAGTCGGGGGTTAGTTAAAAATTTTAATTTTGTTCTTGTTTAACCTGTTTAAAAAATTTGTACATCGGTTTTTTAAATGATACACTTCGGAAACCGTGCAACTGATACGCATGACTAATTCCCACCTTGTTTTTTTGCTATCGGACTACTCGTAGCTTGTTTTTTTTATTATTATACTCCAGTATTTACTCATCAGCATCCCGTGTAAAGTCCCAAGAGCAGAGAAAGTATAAGGGAGTGCAAATACCCAACACCCAACCAAACACCTCTTTTAGTTCACACTCAAGAAGAGAAGGAGACCTTGACAAACCAGGGTTATGGGTCAGGCACCAGGTCACGCATCCTTACCATCCATGAAGTTCAGGAACTAACATACGAGTCGGTAATCGCAATCAAAACCAAGGCAAACATGAAGCTGAACGAGAGCGTCCCCCATGCGGTTGGTGCAATCTAACGGCACACGGGGACCTTCACATACTACGCTGACGACACCGACGACGCCATCGGCCGGTTCGTGCGTGGGCTGCATCACCGAAGATCATCCGTGATTTTAACCTACAGATGGCCATCAGGGACAGAAATGCGAACAGAAACCAAAAAAAAATGTATAACACGTAAGTACGAACGATTCTCTGGTAATAAATATGGCACAACAACACACTATTTGTAATTACCAAGTTTCACAGAAGATTAAAAGTACCTAGTACATGTATATAATTTTAAATACAAATATTTGTATAACATATTAATAACTTGCAACTAACGCCCCTTCTGCGCCAGCCCAAAAGCAGTAGAAGTCACTTGATACCAACTGCAGGTTGGTATCAATATACCATTACATTTAGTTGGTTGGAAGTATACCAACAACCCTTTAAAAAACTCGCAAAGGACTTTACTCTGAAGATTCAATTGTCCGCTAACTTTAACAAATCGTTTTTAGCCAGTTATTCTACCGCCAAGCAGTAATGTGCTAACATTACTGTGTTCCGGTTTGAAAGGTTTTCAGAGAAATTACAGGGCTTAGAGATATAACATATTAGGTCTCTGGGTGACGAGCACAGTGCAGTGCTAGGTAATGACTTGGACTTTTCATGTTCCAATAGTGTGTCACTGTGCTGGTTATGTGGCATGCATGTTGCTTACCATCAGGCACATGTCCTGCTCGTCTCGTCACTCTATGCTATAAAAAGACAAAAATAATTGTAAAACTTCACTATCATCATTTTCGAGGGCGCCAGAAGAAGCAACCCTTTAAAAGAGTTTGTTATGATGAAAATTTACAGCAAATGCTTATACCGTCGCCTTATTCTCCTAACCCAGATTACATGTTACGTAACCACGTTTCTGAACAAATACATTGGCCAAACAATTTCACATGTCAGATATTTGCCCAAACTTTGTCTTGTTTGTGCTCCGACCGTGGAATCAAGTTTGCTACGAAATTAATAATAGTGAGGAGGCGGTCCTATTGTGGTTACTATGACCGGTTATGAGAGGATAAATATTTATGAATGGACTTAGGTCAGTTAATACCCGTTTTCCGGGTAAACATTGTAGTAATGTGCAAATTATGAACGCTCTAGTGTTCCGAGCGGAAGCCGAAGGAAGCCGAAATGTTTAACATTCAAAATGTTGGACAGTTAAGAGAAATTTTCAGTGTATCCGGAACCTGATGCCATAACGCGACTTGTTCACGTTAATATATAATTAAGCCCAGCCCATATGGCCTAGCTCGGGTTGGTGGATGGCACGTGACCTCGAAAGATTCTAGGTACATGTCGGTTTCCTCACGATGTTTTAAGTTAGCGGCATTAGGCACATGACTTGGAAAATACACTGCTGCCCGTTGTAAGGAACTTGACAAATGACAAAGATTGTCTATTATAAAATCTACTATTTTATATCGATAATTTATCTAATTACATTTGTTTATATTAATTAGGGTTAAACCCATTCGAATGAATATAGGAGTATCTTAGTAAATTCCACGCTACCTCAAGCATCTTCGCCACAACACAAAGTGAACATCTAGGCAACGTCGCAACGTGATTATTCGAGCCTCAGACTCCTCAGACAAACTAGGGAAGCCATCAGCATACGAAAGCGAATCCACGGGAGCATGCAGCCTCTCTGTGAGCTATTACAATCACTTCTATACCTACCTACCTTGCAAGTTCCTGGTAGCTGTAGGACTCTTTACAGAGTCCGGCTTGGCAAGTGCCACACCTTTACCAGTTATTCGAGTGCCACACCTGTACCATTGCGAAGCTAGAAAGTTAAAAAAACAATAAGTTCCAGTTTGAAGCCCAATATTTTCAATTAAATTAAAAATTATTGGAATCAAAAAAAATTGAAATTACAGGGCAGGGAGTTTAATGGTAGGATCGTTTAATGGTTGACATTTTGTAAACTCGATCGAGGATGTTTGACTCCACTTTTGAGGTAAAGACGTCTAGGTTATGGAATGCTTGAGCGAGTACCCACGCTTGACCGCCAACTCGCCTGGTGTTAACCGACGTTTCAGTCTACGGTGAAGCGTGCATACCTAGAAAAAATCGATTCACTCTCGACTTGAAAACACTAGTATTGTAATATTGGGAATATGGACGAAACGTCGCTTAACATCAGGCGAGGTGGCGGTCAAGCGTAAACGTATAACACAAAGAGTTTACATATACTACGTATAGAGTTAGAAGAAACGCTTTACAT
Source organism: Ectropis grisescens (assembly GCA_017562165.1). Lineage (NCBI taxonomy): Eukaryota > Metazoa > Arthropoda > Insecta > Lepidoptera > Geometridae > Ectropis > Ectropis grisescens. Next base: position 5,866,789 of record CM029770.1, on the reverse strand, counting down.
CGAAAGCACGGGTCTGATCGCTCTTGTCGATCTTGTGGGAGTGTCATACATTTGTCGCGACACATGACTTTGTTGCCATAGCTAACATACACCTTATCTGCTAACGATTGGTACAAAGGAACCGTGCGGAAAACCCTGATCTATTTACTCATTCTTTATCTAATCTATAATAGTAAAAAAAGAATATCTATATAATATAAGTATGTTTAAAGCCAACTGTAATGTAGTTTAATAACTTCTAAGAGTTCCGTACCCAACGGGTACCTGTCCCTTTAACGAAGCTTCTGATTGCTGTTTGTCCTACCATTAAATATCCGTACTTAGAGAAAATACGATTTAAAGGTTAGATCAATTGCATGTACTTGGACATGGCATAGCACATCAACAATACCAAAGCAATAATGAGCACTAATCTTTCCATTTTTATGATGTCTTTTCAGAATGACATGTGAATAATGAATCCATAACAACATCCTGCTTAAACACACTTACATAGCACAACTGGATAGAAGCCAGAATTAATAGACGATAAATCAGATGACATATAGTAATAGTAATTTATTTCCAAAAATTAGATTACAACACAATATAATATGACGGTATTTTGGCAAGAAGTAAACATATACAAAAATAGGTATTTCCGTGGGCTCCAAACTAGGCTAAGCCTGTGACTTGGACGCCTTGGACTTGGACTTGGACGATATAATAACATACAACCGATTAAAAGCTAAACATGAAAAAAAGAAGAAGACTTTATCAGCTGACTATTATTATCATTATAATTATCATTGTATAAATTCAGACCAATGGAAACTGTGTTGCCAGTCATATTGCATGCCTCTAGAAGAAGAGGCCAGTTTGTATGGGTCAACTATTAAAATGTTTTGTATCACCTTATCTTACCTGCAAACAGCAATAAAGATTTTTGTATTTGTATTTTGTAATGCTAGTAGACCTGTTAGCAACACGAGCACTTCTACTCCTAGCTTTGTATAGACAACGCTCCGAAACTCCAGTTTTAAATAAATAAATAATAAATAAATAAATATTGGTGGACAATTCACACACAACACCATCTGACCCCAAACTAAGCAAAGCTTGTGTGATGGCAGCCAGATAGCTGATATAATACTTATATAGTTTTAAATACATACTTATTATACATAGAAACACCCAGATAAAGTGCAAACATTTGAATTCATCACACAAATATTTGCACTGGGTGGGGATCGAACCCACGACCCTTGGCTTCGCAGGCAGAGCTACTACCCACTAATCCACTAGGGCAGTCAGTTTTGTCTCCACATAGTTAGAAAAACTAGCCTGCCGCTCAGGCGTTAAAGATAATTTTCAATTTCGCCAAATGTTTCATTTTGTAGTGGTAGGACTCCTAGCAGAGTCCGCCTGGGGAAGTACCACACCTTTGCCAGTTATTCTACCGCCAAACAGTAATGTGAAAACATTACTGTGTTCCGGTTTGAATGTTTCCAGAGAAATTACAGGGCTAGGAGATATAACATCTTAGATCTGTGGGTGATGAGCGCAGTGCAGTGGTAGGTAATGATTTGGACTCTTCATGTTCCAATAGCTGTGTGTCACTGTGTTGTTATGTAGCAGGCATGTTGCTTACCCTCAGACACATGTTCTGCACGTCTCCTAACTTCTTATTTAAAAAAAATATTGTTAGAGATTTTATACAAAATAAAACTGCGCGACCGGGGCAAAATTTAGAACTATCTTTGATCTAGATGTGTTTAACTTTAACTTTGAACTACGAGTATCTATTTGCATCTTCAAAACGTCATTACGCAGAACGCAAGTACAAGAAATAACCTTTCGCAAATGTGTGATTGCTATATATGGCTCAGAAGTCCACAAGCCGTCTACAATCCTCCCGCATTAGCAACTCAAGGAGCAGAACTGCAGACAGACATTGATAGGCATTGCATTTGCAATGCATTGGAAACTGAACGTGGAGCCTGCAAACTGAGCAGCCTTTTCATTCACTGTCTTATATCTTAAGGAATACGTTTTAGGATTTGATACTTGAATTAATGAGACTGAATTGGGTGCCTCTAAGTTAAGTAAGCTCGTTCTATCGTAGGTCGTATTGTCGCTCAACATCAGGGAAATGTAAATTTGTAATAAATCAATAAGAAATACATTTTATTGAATTAGATTTTTTTAATTATTTTTTTTATTTTAATTTATTTTTTTAATTAGATTTTTTTAATTTATTTTTTTAATTAGATTTTTTTAATTGATTTTTTTAATTTGATTAATTTTGTGAAAGCATCACCAATATAATGATATATAGATAGTCAGGGCGGATCCAGCTTTGGCTCCAGGAAGGTTACATGGCCCCAGGTCGGGTCACGGGGACCACATAGTCGTGGTCATGTCACAAAACTGTGCGATAAGTACATGCATGTTTTTTAATCAGTGGTCCACCTAGGTACTGGACCCAACCCAGGCGGGGTCATGACCCTCCTGGATCCGCGCCTGGATGTAGTGTAGAATTTTAATGGCAGCTGCAGGGCAAGCGTAATGGTAACGGCAACTTTGACATAAAGAAAACATTTCTTTATTTTTTAATATTTTTTTTTTCTAATAGTATCAAAAAAATGTGAAATCTAACGTGGTTATTTCACATTTGAATAAATACATGAGTGCTAATCGAGCAGCGAACGCGCGCGCGCACTCTCCTTGAAAAAGATCGCCGGACGCGACCGAAACTAGAGCCGGACTGGACTGACTATATCAAACGTGAGTTACCCGTGTAGTTATTTAAAAATTATCAAAATACTCAAGCTATACCAAGAAACCGAATCAGCTAAAATCTGAAAATACATACTATATAGCAACTTGTTCAGTTAACAATTTATACGCCAGATCAGAGTTTGCTGTGTCAGCTGATAAAGTTTAAATAATATTACAACAGAAAATTGAAAAGAATTTTCTACATTTGAAATTGATTATTATGTAATGGGATTGTTCTGATAATATATGCTATATAAGATAATGTTTGATTATCTTATGATTAGTTACATTGGTGTTCTGAATAAAAAATCATAACTTTGAGGATTAACCATAGTTGGCCTGAGGATTCATTACAATTATTATTTAAATGTCAGAAAAAAACAAAAGAAAAATTTGTAATAATATGTAATCTGGATGTACAAAACGCAGATAGTGAAGAAATTATCCACCAATCACAGCACTTTATTTCCCTGTCTGGTGTGTGTATTGGTCAATAATTTAATCACGCTTTACGCAACTTAGAGCCTCAAGTTTTTATTTTTTTAAAAAACCTAACCGCAACTAAGCACATGTAGAATCAGTCCTTAGGAAAAGTTTCAAAGTAAACGACAGCTTAAACTGTGGCCAAAAAGAAATCGTTAAATAAAACGAGAACGAAAATTTATGCGAAAGTATGACTAAGACCTTTTTATTCGACGAAAAAACATTTCCCTAAGTAAAAAACGATTTCATTCTATAAACAACATATTACAGTCAAATAACTGTAAGGGAAATAAATCTCTGGGCTGAAGCCATTGTTTGTGAGAAGTTTATTTGTTCAAATAAATTACTTTCGAGGACCGGTACGAAAATGTCGTAGGTTACTACGACTGGGAACATCTGAAACGGTCATTTTGAGAATAAAACTTCTTTGTCGACGCTGAACAGTTTTTAATAATAATAATAAATATTGGTAGACAATTCACACACAACACCATCTAACCCCAAACTAAGCAAAGCTTGTGATATGGGGGCCAAATAGCTGATCTGATATTTTGGTATGGTAAAATGTTGCCAACATGCTAAATAATGCAGGGCGGTAGTGGCGTAGCGTCAGAGCGGCGGTAGAGCGGAGCGAGACGTGGGCGTTACGTGTAGCTGTTGACGTATTTTGCAACATTAGTGTTAGTACGAGTAGCTAAAATTATAAGTTTACGCTTCTATAGACAGGTCATATTATGACTGTAATTTTAAACCACTCAGCCAATGCATTCTACAGCCTAATTGTATTAATTACGAAATTTAAAAAAACGATAGGGTAGCTTAAACTGAAACCGACATGAACACGGAATCCTAAAATAATCTCTGAAAGTAGAACAATAAACTCTCTTAAAAACGTCACGATCACATTACAAAGCCGAGGTCCCGTCCACAAAATAATCCCGTATGTTTTTGTTTCAAAGACCAATTCACCCGACCTTCAGTTCTGTATTTGTTCAGCAGATTTGAGAGGTGGTCCAGTTCGGGAATTTATAGTGTAACTTATTAAGGTCACGTGTACCCCCAGGGATATAAATCCTTCCACTTAGGGCGTACCTTACCGATTCTTGGCTGAAGGAACGACACTGACCTTCGACAAAGACGAGTGAATTGTAGAAATATTGTTCGTTACTTTCGTAAATATCGGTTGATAGGATAACGGGACACACACGTATATACGGTCGGTCAATCCGACTCAAGTTTCGGCCGCGTCCGGCGGCCTTTTTCAAGGAGAGTGCACGCGCGCGACGGCTGCCCGTCACGCGCTTTTCAAGGAGAGTGCATCCGTCGCGCGCGTGCACTCTCCTTGAAAAAGGCCGCCGGTCGCGGCCGAAACTCGAGTCGGATTGACCGACCGTATATACGTGAGTGTCCCGTTATCCAATTAAATATGTGTAACAACCACGTTAATTTTAGTACTAAAATCGGTTGATAGGTTGAAGAGTTCATTAGAAACTAATAAAATAAATCTTATTTTTTTAATCCAGATGTAAACAATCCAAAATGTCATGACGTAAATGATGGCCTTGACTCTTTCCTGCGAGAGAAAGGCCCGAGTCCCAGCGGTGGGAACATTTAGTGGGCTGCTATTGTGAGAGATAGGATAGTAACTGAACTTATAGTATTTATTTTATTTTATATTATTTGTTTATTACATAACATCACCCGAGCGACGCCGGGACGAGCCGCTAGTTTCACATAAATGAACAGAAACACAGTTCGAGAACTTTAATATTTTTTTTCTTTTAATGTTCTTGAACATTAAACTTTGAATTCTTATTGTATGGTGTGAAGACTCTGGGTTGACTACTCTGTCTTGATTTTGCAGATTAGTCCTGGTTTGGGACTCGTCTGGAATACGTTCGGGAGAAATTCCCGGATTTAAATCTCTCCTCGCCAAGAGTACATAAGGAATTTACCTAGAAATTTACGTAAATTAGCTTTCTATTTGTGTGCTTTGTGTAACTATTGTAGTGTAGTTTTCAATGTGATTTAACTGTGTTAGTAAAGGCTCCATAAAAATAACAGGAATTCACCTAGATTTATATCTAGGTGAATAAAATAAATAGCCTGATAAATTATAAAAAATATTAATTAGAAAAGCACCGTAAACGATGTTTTCAAATAAAATAAAATTGTATAATAAATACATTTTCAATTAACTTTTTCAGTCTTATATACCATTACATGAAATGCTTGAGAAAAATGTTAATTTAGACATTTTGCAACAAGTATTAACGCCGTATTTACAATATTTTATTGTGTGACGTGTAACATTGGTTATTAATAAAAGATTATGATTACGATAATAATTAGATTAATCAAGAATTCTTACTGTAGTAAAGTACAAGAGTACAACATACATACAAGGAAAAGTGGTGGTCAAGGTGGTCCTAGTGGAGAGAATATCTAGAGGTATTCAGCAGCGTGAGGTATAGGTTTGAATCTCGCCTGCACCGACAAGTATTTTTGAAGGTCGATACGAGTTTGTCATTACCGCGGTGAAGGAAAACATCGTGAGGAAGTCAGCATCTTCCAAGATATTCGAGGCTATATATCATTCGCTAGCTAGCACGTGATGAATTGTGATCTTTATTCTCCTCATGAACCCCGAACCCCAACAGTGGGCAAAGACAGTAAGCTACTTACGCCACACTATGCTTAAAGGATAATATTATGAAAAAAAAATTGTCTAAAAGCCCTAAATATCATTTAATTTACGCATTACGGACACGTTTCAATCCCCTCGAGTTTCCAACCCTACATTACTTCAAGTTATTATGATAAGGTACGAACGTGCTAATATATTTATGCTGCGGTGTGCCCTCTGTTATTTTCATACTTCACAGCCCTAGAGGCTAAAATGGAGGTCTGTTATGTGCTGTGTTTACTACAGAAGCGTGGAAATGTAAGTTTGTGTTAACTTAGTTAGTGAATTAGATATAACTTCAGCACTGAACGTGCTAGGCGAAGTAAGTATATTAGTGACGCGCAAACGCAAAAAATGTTTATTTATGTCTACACATTTATCTATAGCCGTATCGTCGCCTAGTTATAAGATGATTTATCTCTATGACCTGTAATTTATCTGAAAATAATGCCTTACAAATCTTCAAATTACTGTTTTACGGTAGAAGAACTAGTAAAGGTGGGTTACTTCTCTAAGCGGACTCTGCAAAGAACCCTACTTACGAACCCTTAAATAACGTACGTTATAATTTCTTTTTAGCTCCCGACCAAAAAAAGGGGTGTTATAGGTAAGTTTGACGTCGATGTCTGTCTGTGTGTGTCTGCTGTGGCACCGTAGAGCTCAAACGGATGCGCCGATTTCGATGCGTTTTTTTTATTTAAAGTTAATATCCGTGCGGATTTTCTTAGCTATGTTCGGTTAATATCGATTCAAGATGGCCGCCTCCACAAAATGGCGGACCAAATATTTCTTCACAACCTACCTCAATATGGGTATCAAATGAAAGGGCTTGACTAGTAGAATACTATACACTATAACAAATTTCAAATCCAAGATGGCCGCCACCACAAAATGGCGAATTGTATAATTTTTTTCACTACTGCCTCAATATGGGTATCAAACGAAAGGGCTTGACTATTAGAATACTTTGCACTATGACAAATTTCAAATCCAAGATATCCGCTACCACAAAATGGCGAATTACATTTCTTTTTTTCACAACTCCCTCAATATGGGTATCAAATGAAAGGGCTTGGCTAGTATAATGTTGTACAGATAACAAATCCGAGGTAGTCGGGGGTTAATCAAAATTTTTAATTTTGTTCTTGTTTATTTTTAAAACCTCGAACAAAAGAATATTTTTCGACATTTTTTCTTCGAAATCAGATTGAGGACATCTTTGAAGTTTTGAAGTCGGAATAAAAATATTAGTAGCTATATTAAGTACATCTGAAGTATTCGTGGAGGCTATCGAGACAGCATGTAGCAAACTTATTTCTCAGAAACTGTTGTCGGAAAGTCACGAACTGTCTAGAATACGACTTGACTGCATAAAATAATAAATACAACTTGGCAAAAAGATCAGTTTATTGGCACTGCCACAAAATTAACTTAAATTTATTTTGAAATTATAGATAATATTTTTCTAAAAAAATCTTTCGTGGACAAGACTGGTCTCGTGTCTCAGTTGGTAGTCAGTACTTGTAAGGCTGCCTGCGACGCCGAGGGTCGTGGTTTCGATTCCCACCCAGTGCAAATATCTGTATGATGAATATACATATTTTTACTGTGGCTATGTGCTTCTATGCATAATAAGTATGTATTTACAATTATATAAATACGAATATTATATTATCAGCTATCTGGCTTCCAAAGTACAAGCTTTGCTTAGTTTGGGGTCAGATGTTGTTATGTGTGAAATATCGACCAATATTTATTTATTCCGATATATGATAAGCAAATAATTAAATATTTTAAATCTAATAATATGCAAATATATTCTACACAGTAATTTAGAAAACGTTAAATTTGTTTGAAAACTACTAAAGATACTTTTATTTCACAGTTTTTTTTTACTCTTGAGTTAATTGTAATAATACTGCCTTTTACATTTCAATGCTTTTCTGCCAAACTGTAGTTAGCTAACTATGAACGACTGATACCGTCTAGACGGGTATTAATTCGAGGGAGTCAGGTTACCAGAGGGAGAAAACATAAGAGCCCTTCGGAACAGCTCAAACATGATAATAAGAAGGCAATTTTAAGCTCATATCATATTATTCTTTTATGCGGCTTTAAAATATCGGAGACATTAATTTCTAAAGTCAGCTTGGAAAAATACATTTTGTTTTAAAACTCTTTTCGACGGAGCACAGTGCAATATGCAATATTCCATTGGCATGGTGTGTATAGATTATAGTTGTAGATACAATGCCGAAATCAAAATGTATGCTTTCTACAGGTGTTTAATTTTAAACAGGTTTTTTTTTTTAAAATATACCATAGAATTACTGATAATCAGTACACCTGTCCGTAACAGCATTGTATCAAGCAGCGAATTGAACATGAACTAACTGTCCAACTCAGAGCATTGTACGCCGAATATCCGTGATTGTACGTCACTGAAAGGCAGTGGAATAACTGGGAAATGTCTGGCACTTTCCCAGGCGGACTCTGAAAAGAGTCATACCACTACAAATTTATGTAAATACCTCCCACGTAATTTATCATGAGTTTCTCTTTTGGCCCTTTTCAGATTTTGCGGAAAACTGTCAGAGGTCATTATTTACTCAAAACTGTGCCCACGAAGTGTAGTCTGTACTCGATAGTTTAACAAAAGTACCCTACTTATATTATAAATGAGTTTGGATTTTTGCAGTTCAATCACTTCGGTATGCCATAATAGATCGAATTGAAAGTTGAAACACAGATTAGTCTGGAATAGTAAAAAACATTTTTCACTACATTTCATAACGGGAACGGGAATAATGCGAATAAAACCGCGGAGCGTTGCTAGTTGCAGACAAACACCTACCTTAGCAGTACTACGTTCCTACGAAGATATTCCTACTTCCTACCACGACTCTATGCTACAAAACTTCAATTAGAAAAGTACTCGAAACCCAGGGTTAAATCCTTCGTGTAATTACTGCCCATCCACCGGGCTTAAGAAAAAGGAACTCCTAATCCCAGTGGAAAACAGGCAAGACAACAAACTTGGCTAGTTTACACAGGATCAATTTGAACCGAGGTAAAATAAATTAACGCCTACTCTAAAAGTAATCGGCCCTTCGAAACACCCAAACTCTCGGGAGTTTATAGAATGAGTTTAAGATATTTGCATTTCAATGGGAGTTTCCAACTTGTACCTAGACTCGGGATAAGTTTTTAATACCGTGGTAGTATTGACATTAAGGTGCGTAGAGTATAAACGTATAATAATACCAGTTTCCAGGCAAATTACAGGGCAGAGAGATAACTCAACTTAATTATCTGGATGGCGTGTGCACTTGCGCAGTGCAATGTTATGCAACGATTTAGATTCATTGATTTCAAACAGTTGGGTAGCACTGTGCTTTTATGATAAGCATCGCCTACCATCAGGCATATATCGTGCTCGTTTAGAGATAAAATGTTGATCACCTCATTTTGAAAATTTTCCAGAAAAAATAAAATTTTCTGTGGAAAACACGGTTAAGAAACTGGCATGAACGACTATGAATTATTTATTGACAGGGCCGCCATACGTCACGTATTTTCTGATGATTGAAATGTGTACCATTGAGTAGAGTTAGTACGTACTAAGAACACATGCTTACCCGCTAACTTGCTTAGACGGCTAATTTTAAGATATGGGGTCCAGAAGGTACATAAACACATTTATGTACGATATTATGAGTTTATGGGATGACTGGCCCCTTAGATCGGTCTGTCTTTTCGGAAAAGACTTTAAAATTGTTGTCTGACAAACGTATATACAAATGGAGTATGAGAATTTAAGTGAAGTTAAGTAATTATTTTGGGAGTTTTAAAGCGTATGTTAAGCAAAACGGCCAACGGAAAGTGTCTGGGAATATTGGGGCCTTATTTTTAAAGATATTGCCTATAACATACGTGAAAATCAGTTATTAGAAAATACGTGCCGTAAGTAATGTATCTTCTGGACCCCATATCTCAAAATTGGCCGTCTAAGCAAGTTAGCTGGTGTTCTTAGTACGTACTAACTCTACTCAATCGTCCACATTTCGTTCATCAGAAAATATGTGACGTCTGGCGGCTCTGGGATCTTGAACTATGTTTAATTTCGTCTATTTGAGTTTTTTAATGTCACCAAAATATATATCAATCAATAAATTGCGTGCGTCCGTCGCGCCACAAAAGTATCCATAACAAAAAACTGTGACTTATGTGACTACGTAAAACGAAACGTCTTGCCGCCGGACCGGAATTTTATTAGTAGGTACTTATATTTAGTATCAGCATTGCACCCGTGCGGAGCCGGGGCGGGTCGCTAGTATCTATATATACCTCTTTAACTTTTCTCAACACAGATTTGAGTAAATGTTTGTAGAATATGGCGAATACCCTTTCAAGATAGAAATGTGCTAATTATATTCTACCCATTTAAACAATTTTAAGTGAAGGCAGCGGAAAGGTCCGAGCAAGGAAGGTACTTGATGACATTACAAATTAAATAATATATATTAAGGACCCTTATGCTGTAACTGCCAGTAGGTACTAAGCGGTGATTTTCATCATTAATTACCTTTTTATAAAATCGGGTTTCTACTAGACCATCTATATACTAGACTATATATTGAATATTTATCTTGTATATCTGGGTGACAAACGAACTCTAACGAAAAGGTTTTCCCTCTACTTTTGTGATAAGAACGTCAAGGTTGTGGAATCCGTTGCCTGAGTGGATTTTTCTGGATGGTTACAATCTTGTTGTCTCAAAATGTAAGCCTATACAACTTTTAAAAAAACACATTGCGGTGTAGGGTTGCACCACCAGTAGATATTTTATGAGTGACTTACATTTTGAGACATGACAGCCATAAGACAATAAACCGCTTCACAGGGCTTACCAACCGGCATCCAACTCGCTAGGATCGTTATTAAAACAAGAACATAACAACATTTTCTTGAGATGCATACTCATTATCTAAGACGAAAGAAACACGTTATCGTTTGATATCTTCCCCCTTCAACAAATAATTAGCGCTTGATGGGTAAACTTTACCAATTTCAATCTCCGTTCAATAACAGACAAAGAAATAATTGGAAAAGTACTTACAGAAGGGTAAATATAAGATTAGTAGATACATTTCGAACCGCCAATCTGTGATAAATTTAAACGCTAAAACGAATACCAATTACTATTGAAGATTCGTGAACATTACTACAGCTGTCGCAGTGTTGTTTTATAAACTTCCAAAAAGGAAGAGGCTATCAATTCGACCACCATGTTTTTTTTATGTACATATGTTTTTATGTACATAATTTCTCGAGAACCCCCGTACTGATTTTAACATTTATTATTGTGTTCGGATGTCTATGCTTTCCGAATGATCCTATATAAATCTTATCGAAATCGGTACGGTGGTTTTTGAAATCTGATCCAAAAACTAAAATTTCCGTACAATTTTCTGGATGACGTAGTTGTAGATTCCACAAAAGGAATGAAACTCGATCCTGTCAATACGAAATTGTGTAAATGCATTAATAAAAAAATATTTTGCAGTAAAAAGTGTAAAATAAAATATTTTCTTACAAAAAATTAAACCGACTTCTAAACCACAAATACTAGGCACTCAAAAGCAAAAAATAAATTAATATCATTATTATAAGCGCTACTCACTCATCTGTTTGAAGTCCTGGGTGTTTCGAATCCCATAAATGGAAACATTAAGCGGTCTGCATTTGCTTACAAACTACTACAAAAATCATGTCCTACCCAACAAGGAAGTAAGATAGAGGAGAAAGCATAACCATTGCCATTTAGCGGAGTAAACCCCGTTCTGAGTACCTTTTGCCCTGAGGACAGTTCCGGGCAAGTCATTTTGTCGTTTATGATGCAAAATTGAGCAAGTCATCATGATAATAATAATAAAAGCACGTAGACCTCACCAGATCAGCCTCAACATTTTGCCCGCTTAGGTTCCATTCTCGAAATTTCCCCGCTATGAAAAGTAATTATGTACACCCACAGATTACTGAATTAGTAATCTGTGTGTACACCACAGATATAGAGGTATAGAGATATATACTTAGGTATAGAGATGTACACCTATAGTCCGTTCCACGAAGAGGTGAAGAAAATGTAAACAAATCAATGTCACTCTCAATATGACAGACCAGCATTTCTCAACCTTTGTTTTAGAAGATAGTTCGTTATAAGCGTCTCTGTTTGCCCTTTTAGATTTTCGTCACATAACAAGGTTAAATATATTCAAATAAGTTCGTTTCCAACCTTTTGTCTTATTTCTAGTATTTTATAATTATACGTTTATTAAATATGTGGTGCGCATAAGTTTAAAACATTAATACAAAAATAGCTTGGGTGGTTGGTTCATGGAACACAATAGTAACATATAAACAGTTTTTGTTATGTAGCACTTAAATTCCTTTTTCATTATGTATGTGAAATGACTGACTTTTTATTAAATTTAATATATATTTACAAAAGGGGTGGGATGTAAGTATATATATATATATATATATATATATATATGAGACGATCTTCTTAGCATTCCATGGATTCACCGTGCGGGTGCCGGGTCCATCGTGCGGCAGAGAGAGAGAAATCCGAGTAGATCTCGAGACTTGTGGCTCGGGCGTACGTTTAAGGGGCCCTTGCTGACGTACATCAACACTCACCTTCACTACTCGTTTTTCTCTCCCTGCCCAGCCAAATCTGATATGAACCTACTAGCGCAGCTTTAGATACTGTATATATATCCACATTCAGATCCGTATCCGTGGATGTACTTTTTCACAATACAGCACATCACTAGTGTAGTTCTTACTACCTGTGTGTAGCTACCATTGCTATTATTTTGTCTTAATAAAAGTAGTGTACCTATATAAGTGGTAACCTATATACTATTCCTTGCTATAATTATTGATCTACGTTTTATATTTGAACTAAAAAAGCAATCAAGTCTGAATATATAGCTAACGTGGCCCTTAAACTTGATTCTGTAACAAACAAATAAGGTAAGTAAAATGACAAAAAATGGTGGCACACAAAATATATTGGTGGCACTATTTCTACCCGTTCTGAGAAGATTCAAATAGTTTTAATATTTAAGTGCCCCATTGGGTATTTTTTTAATAAGAGGTAGGTGTAATTCATTCAAAAATGCAATCAATTTCTACTGCGTTAGATGCTGTTGCAATTAATTTTAAAACGTATCGAATACTGAGTAGTGCTTTCATCTATCCTAATATAAGATTTTTACATCCAAACAAATTTGTTAATGAGCGTTCTGTTTTTACATTATTTTTTTTTACATTTATTATTTTAACATTAAGTTATTGCTCGGCTTAGGTGGTTTTGTCACGCCAATACGCAGATGCAGTGCCTGGTTCTAATCTCACGCGCACCTCTGCTTTTTCGAATTCATGCATTTCGAATTCAAACACCTTAAGCAAACTGGCATGCTCCTAAAAATTTTCGAGGTCAGAGAGGTTTGTCATCCACCACCAACACGGAAGAATTATAGCCCCAGCAAAGAACTTTTAGTGGGTCGCTTATGTGAGCAGCGTCCCGCAAATTTACCCGCTTAGATCCCTTTTCCGTAATTTTCCCTCCATAAAAATAAACTTATACCTATGCTTTCCAGATCATAATCTAACCGTGTTCCGCGTTTAAACCTGAGCCGTTTAGCTGTTCCATCTTGATAGAGCAACGTACATCTAAACTTTTGCACTCATAATAAGGATTAGTAGATTTTCTTGCGAATAAATACACATTATTTAGTGGTTCATTAGGTAAACGTCTTATAATTTACGTGCAAAAAGTAATGGTATGATATATCAGAAACATGCGTATACTTAAGTGAAGTGAGATCAAAGTTCAGTATTATGATATTATATGCCTTGTTTGTTGACTTCAACGACTAAAGAATAGAGATCTAAATGGTCTTAAATGGTCAGTTCTAAAATCTATTTATAATAACATAGACTAGTTTTAAATACTTAAAATATGATTTGTTTTTATAATTAATGATAATTATTAAAAGCAGTCTAACTTGGCTGGTTTTAATATCATAATATTGAACTTGTCTTTCACTTCACATTTATGTTTTGATGGGAATCGCAGTTTGAGAAACATAGATCAAATTGCCACTGTTTAAAACAGTATCTACCACATTCTACTATTACTATTTATAACTTTCAAGATAAGTTAATAAATCGTTATTTCATCAATACAAATCCAAGTATGTTGTATTTAAGATCACAGTAAAGTCGAATCATATTTGTGAAAAATATTTTAAGACAGTTTTAGAAAAATACTAAGGTTAAACGATTTTTATGTTATGGTAGCACCTTTGTTTACATTTTCTACACCTCTTCGTGGAACGGACTATAGTTGCTTTCCAGACTACATATATTTTGACTGTTCTTAATTTGAATCCGATCTGTTCCATAAAGCGCAATACACATTGAGCGCGCCGGGCCGCTGACATATGCCGGCAACTTTTTGTCGGCGGTCTAATTGGAGACTTCACTTATTACGAGTCGGAAAATTTGCGAGCGTCGCCGGGCAACTGAGCGCAGGCGTACCCAAGCCGGCAACATGTAGGCGGGTAACACGCGCAGGCGCATGTTGCCGACATGATTATTTTCATACAGGCCGCCGGGTTGTGTCCTTGTGTCGCCGGGCTTTGTCGGCGGCCCGGCGGGCTCAGTGTGTATTGCGCTTAAGTAGTGTACCGAAGCGATTGCTTGTCACATCGATATTATAGTGATCTGTGCATCGATACTTTCACATCTAAACTAATGCTATTTAGACGAAAGATTTGATTTTATGTTTGTTCGGTATTCTTTCGCGCAATAACTACTGAACTGATTTTAGAAATATGCTCTTTCCACATTAGATAACAATAGATGATAAATAAAAATCATATATGTTACGAGTATAGGCAATATTATAGATACGTTTTATTTTAAAGTCTTTTACTTGAAATAGATGATTGGAACCCAAGATAATTATCGAAATATGACGGGATTAAACTATACAAATGAAACAGTGGGATGCTACTAGATTATAATAGGTAGAATTTATCTCTTTGTCTCTCAGTAGATATGCTTCCAGGAACTACACTTGCCGAATTAAGCCAAAATAGGTTAATTTCAAAAGACCCACTTTCAAAAGTCCATTATTCCATTCTCTCAATTTGTCTAATACAAACTCGCGAAATAAGTTACATAATTGTTCAAAGGAAGATGACATTCTTGTTTCAATTAATATAATACAATTAGTATCCTTTGAACTTGGCCGGGTCACTTCTGTTATTAATTTGATGATAATAAACTTATCTCATTTACCTACTGCGCGCAAAATGGTCGCTATTTCGAATATCATTTTACCAGCGAAAATTGTTTGAATTGAATCAATTGTGTCAGGAACTGAGACTCGTCGAAATATTTTATCTGTACCTTTCTATGCTCAATTATTTAATCTATGCCAACGTTACAAAGAGATTTGCATGAGATTTGTATAATTGTTTGTGATGAATTGGCTCGAAAATTACTGGAACGATTTTTGAATTTTTTTCAATTATTATAGAATGGAATAACTTCATAATGACTAATATGCCGTGAGCAGCCAGCAAATGTTGGGTAGGTATTTATTGCACGCTGAAAACTTATCACATAGCTTCCTATTTTATCCCAACATGCGAAAAAGCGAGTCTGAATAGGTCTAATTCAGTCAAAATTTCAGAGTTGACCAGATAGTAGATACATTTAACGCAACACTCACACGTACTTTTCGACCTTCATGCAGTTATTGTCTATGACCCTACTACGTAAGACAAGAACTTTTTGGACATATTTTTAAATATTTAATAAAATAACGTTTTGATCTATGTAATTAAAGTCGTTTATTTTTTCGACAAGTTTTTTTGGAACGAAGTTCCTTATCGCGCGTTGTGAAAGACGCGCGCGCGCGCTAGACGGAAAAAAATCTTACGAAAAGTTGTCACGACACTTTTTGCTATTGTAAGCTGTGCGGCGTCGCATGTTTCTCTGTCTCTCTCTCTCTCTCTTATAGAAAGCAAGCCAGATATTTTCATTTCTATTTCGCATTGAACAGTGTGGTGTCGCGACGATTATTTTTGTTGAGTGTATACAGGTTTTTTGTAAATAATAAAAAAAAAATCCTTCACTAATTAATCGAAAGGAACTTCGTTTCATCCGGGTGTCCCTTGACACCTCTCAAGTTTTTTTTTTTTAATGTATTTACCTTATTTCTCGAAAACTCCTGCACCGATTTAAAAATTTCTTTTTGTATTCCCGAATGGTCCCATATACATCTTATCGAAATCGGTCGGGTGGTTATTGAAATATGAACCATAAACCAAAATTTGCGTACAATTTTCTGGATGACGTAGTTGTAGTTATGACAAAAGTTATGAAACTCGATCCAGTCAATACGAAATTGTGTAAATTGATTACTTACTAAAAACTTCTTTTACACTAAAAAGGGTAAAATAAACTATTTTCGTACAAAAAATTAAACCGACTTCAAAACCACAAATAGGCACACAAAAGCGAAAAATAAACTAAAATCATTATTATAAGCGCTACTCACTCATCTGAAGTCTTAATTTGTACGAAAATAGTTTGTTTTTGTCTTTCTTTACTTTCACACATCAACACATCATTATAATTAAACACGTTTACATACTTACGTTGTTTTCAAAAAAATAGGTACGTAGTTTAGTTTAAAAAAAATAAATAAATTTTGGTATGGTAGTGAGAATGTAATACGAAACCCCATAGGAATTCTACGATCTATGCTAAAATGCTATGCTAAAACCTACCTATTGCGTTTTATTGAAACTATTTTTTTTCTTCTGAAAAAGGCTTGTTTATATACGTAACATACTCGTAGTTTTGCTCTGAGATTCAAAGGTGATTCTTTTTTTTCCGAAAATGGTAGATATTATTAATACCACATTATTCGAAAAGTTTTCAAACATCAAAAACATTTCCACAGGCTCGAACTCTTCCGAGGATGTTAAATATTCGTCAAGAGGCGGGCACAAAGCGTAGCCTCCACACGTGGTCGTAACTAGGATTTGACGTGGGGAACAAAAACGTGACGGACATGCAAACTATTTGTGTAAAAGTTTTCTTTAAAAAAATTTCCGAACCACTGTAATACTGAGATTTTATGAGTTAACAAAGTACCTATAATATATTTGCATTCGTCAGAATGCATACTATTATGTACGTATTAACGTATTATGAAAAATAGTTATTATGTTGTAGATTTGTAGATTATAATCAAATAGCATTTCTAAACAATATAGTTCAATTAATAATTCATATGAATTATAATTATTTTATAACATTAAGTAATATGGCACTTTTATTTCCCCATCTCCCTATTTTAATATTGCCATTTTACCCGATGGTAATTTTAAATTAAGCGATAAGATTCTAATTGGGATATTATTTTAAATGATTAAACATTTTATTTAGGTTTCAAATTAAGTGCAATAATAAACTGATAACAATACTTACTTAACTATGCAATCATAATCGGATTGACGAATCCAATTTCATATATCCAAAAAACAACAAATATAAAATGATGATAACAGTTTCTTTGTGTCTTTGGTAAAAAAAACAAAAGGAACTTTTGAAAATAAATGTGTTCTTAAATATATTATCTGTTGTTCTGTGTCCGAGAGCTTCATTGCGGACCGAGAGGACAGATTTGGGCAAACCTGAAAATTTAATCCTCAATTATTACTTTATTTACGATTCTTAGTAGATAGGAGATATACATCATTATAGGGTTCATTATCGTTTATAGAAACAATAACTATACTATTGTTTTTGAGTATGATTTTTTTTGTGACGTCGCGACGCCGACGTTGTCGGTAAGGAGCTCAACGAGAATGCACCCCCAGCCACCTTACCTACATTCCGTCCCTGTCCTCAAAGGACAGAGCCAGCGATGCGCGAGAAGTTCTCAGACAGGCCGGAATTTTAAAAGGAAAAATTTATTTAACGTGATTCTTTATAAACACATGTTTGAAAATTCTTGCCTTTGAAATGTTAGCTTTAATCTTTGAACTCTGTATGTTTTGAAAGCATGAAACGGTGAACGGGAAATCTTTATAAAGTATCTTTAAGATGATATCTCGCTTTGAGATGTAGTCTTAATTTTGGGATTTATATTATTAAACTTCTACGAGTATATTTGATAAATCCCACTAATGTTATTAACGCGAAAGTTCGTAAGAATGTATGGATGTATGTTTGTTACTTTTGCACGCAAAAACTACTAAAGGGATTTGGATGAAATTGGGTATGTAGATAATGGTTTGGAATAACTCATGGCTAGGCTATTATTACCCCGATAAAATAACGGGCTCAGGAACTAAAGGAGTGAAATCGCTGCTAGTGTTCAATAATATTTTTAAATTTAATTCAAAGTCAAACTTCAAGTGAATTGAATGTGAAATAACTTAAGTGAGGTGAAGGAAAACATCGTCAGAAAGCTGACTTATTCTAAAAAAGAAATCTTTCGAGGAAGTGCGTTATCCACCAACCCACACTTGCGAGCATAGTGGATTATTGCCTTCACTCTCTCCTTGCGAGAAAAGGCCCCGAACCTAGCATTGCGAACCTAGTAACATACAAGTATAATGTGGGATTGTAATATGGGATTCATTTATCTGAAATCAACAGTCGATTTCAGATAAATGAATCCCATATTACAAGCATATGCCAAGTTTGGGAGTCATCGGCAAAGATTATCCTACTGGTATATTACAAACGCGAAAGTAAATTTGTTTGCGCTTTCACGCAAAAATCACTCAACCAATAATCATGAACCTTTGTACACATATTCTTGAAGGTATTACATGTAACATCGGCTACTTTTTATCTCGGAAAAATTACGGGTTCGGGCACTACTCGGGTGAAACCACAGGGCGCAGCTAGTGCGTTTTAAACCTTTGCATTATCATAACGTTTTTGTTTACCTTAGAGCTTTTCTATGCACTCGTAATATAACTTTTGTTTTGGTAACAAAGTAAATGAATTTTAGAAATTTATATGTATTATAGGACCTAGCTAAACTAGCAGAGTAGCAAAGAGTTAGTTAGTTAAAATTATTACGGTTAAAATACGTTTAAGATTTAATATCCACGAAATCCCGTGCGAGTAAATAAAACGGCTATCTCAAGTCATAAAAGCACTATCTGGTTTGTGGTTGGCCTGAATCCAGTTTAGGGAGATATCTCTAAAGTAGCCCGAAATTATTCCTGAACTACCTACAATTTCCCCAAACGATGTAGTCTAAGTCTAGGCCTAGGTGAATTAGACTATTAAATTTAGTTGGCAGGCTTGATGGCTTAGTTGGTAGTAAGTCTGCCTGCGATGGCGTGGGTCGTGGGCTCGATCCCCATCCAGTGCAAATATTTGTGTGATGAATACAAATATTTGGGTGGTGCCTGGGTGTCTTCTATGTATAATAAATATGTATTTAAAAATATAATAAGTATTATATCAGCTATCTGACTTTCATAGTACAAGCTTTGCTTATTTTAGGGTCAGATGGTGTAGTGTCTGAAATGTCCACAAATTTTTATTTATTTATTATTAAATGGCATAAGCATAATCAACCCATTTGATGTTACCTTTGCTGGGACCCGGGGCCTTCTGTTTTAAGGAGAGAGTCTAAGCCGTACTCTACCACGACTGTAAGAGCAGGCGGATAACGTAAGATTTCTATGAACATTTATGACTTCAACTTTTTCTTTTGGCTTCCATTCGGTAATGTCACCGTAATTTCGCCAATGTCCAGCGTTTGAGCATTGGGAGTATCTTTGTAATATTAAGTTCTTAATTCAGCTGATCAGTCTTCCATCTTCACAGCTTCTGAGAGTTTTGACCTCGATTTTCGGAAAACACGTGAAATCGAGGTAGCAGGGTTCTTACTTCAAATATTCCAAACGTTTGAATGTATGTGAGTTTAGTGACTATATGTAGTGTATAAAAACCAATGGACATATATATAATAACATATATATAATAACAATACAGAATAGCACCTCTTTGAACATTTATGTATCCTCACAATGGTTTTATGTCACCGTTAAAACTAACAGTAATGTCAACTTATACATGTACTTAATTATGTAAGTTTGACATCGGCACTGAAGAATTTTTTTTCTTAAATTAAATATCGCCTAGAGTTTCACCCGCACATTTCCCGTTTCCATTGCTTTTCTGAGATAAACATGCAGCAATATTATTATTCCAGAATATAATATATTTGTATTCCAAATTTGAGGCCGATCCATTCAGATGTTACAACGTGATTGAGCAACAAACAATCAAACTTTCAAATCTTATTATTATTTCCTATTAATATTATAACATATAAGGTTAATGAGTGGATGTTTACCTACTTTTCCATCATGTCGTAACGTTTGGATTGTATTGACATTTGGAACACAGATTGTAGATTGGATAAACACAAGCTTTTTCATATCCAACCATAACAACGGGAGCTAGCGGACAAAACGGTAAGGTAGTACACTCCGCGAGGCATAAGCTGAGCTTTGCATTTGTGTGAGTGTACATGGATAGTGTAGGTGTGACAACCGGCCTTAGGCGCGGCGCCATTCTGTCTCGCCGCGCTCCTGCCTGATTGGTGATCACTCACACTAATGCAAAGCTCAGCCTATACCTCGCGGATAAAATTTCAAGCTCCTGCCTGATTGGTGATCACTCACACTAATGCAAAGCTCAGCTTATACCTCGCGGAGTGAAGCTAGTTTTTATTATTCGTGGGATATTCTTTTATATAATAATCTGAATCTCGGAAACGGCTCGAACGATTTACATTAAATTATGTATACAAGGGGTTTCGGGAACGATAAATCGATCTAGCCAGGTTTTATTTAAAAAAAACGCCGTTTTATGCGCGTTTTTAGACAACGAAAAACTGTTACATAAAGATTAGAATGCGATAGTAAATTTCGCCACGGCGTGCGACAGTATATTAGCTCAGTCGGGAAGATGGGTGGTTGAAATATGGTAGGTCCAAGTTCGAATCCAACCGCCGTTCTTCAAAAATTCTTTCAAATCGTTCTTTTTTCAAGTTCATTTTTTTTTTAGAAAATCAGTATGTATCTAAGTATCCGAGCAAAGCTCGGTCACCCAGGTACTTACAATTATGTTTTCTGAAAACGCTTCACTCCATACATCCCTAGCATATCTCTCAACTACTCTGTGTAGAAAATTTGTCAACTATCACTAAACTGTAGCAAATTCGTAGTTCTATTTTAGTACGGTCCGACATTAACCCAGGAGTCCACTCGAACTTTACCAAATTAAATCTCGGCAGTTACTCGTGAAGTATAAGTGGAAACTACATAAAAGTAGGGACGAAGTAACTCATCCGGGGAATAGTTGGAGCCGTCTTAATCAAAGGTCGATGGATTAAAGGAGTTTAGTAATATATCGCTCTGTATTTAATACTTGAAGCGTAATTTGGAACAGCTCTTTTTAACTTTTCAAAGGGTAATAAAAGGCTTCGTTTCAATAGTGGTAGTGGTAGGACTCTTTTTAGAGTCCGTCTCAGTGTGGAAACAAAGGTGTGGTACTTACGCCTTTGTTTCCAAAAAAATGAGAGGCCATAGAGATAAATCATCTTATATATTTAGATGACGAGCGCAATGTAGTGCTAGGTTATGATATAAGTCTATATTGTTATGCCATTTCTCGAACACCTTATACAACCAGCTTTTTAAAATCATTTTGACGTGACAACGTCTTATAAATTGGTTTGCCGGGTGACACTTCAAGAAACTGCGTTACGCTCCGCTCACGTTATGCGCTCACAACGAGAGCGAGTGAGAGGCACGCGTCCCTTCCACTCGGGCATGGTTAGCCCGCCTAAGAGCGAGAGAGACAGACATAAAAAGTGAAAGGCACGCGTCCCCTTCCGTAAAATTATTTTACCACTCAAAGTCGTTGTCACGTAAAACTTTCGCCCGTATACCGACTTTACAGGCAACCAATTTTTTTTTCAAAACACTTTGCTTTTAACTACGATGCTACCTATTCAATACAATACGTCTAAAAAACGTAGACCAACGAAATAACTCGTCCAAAATTCGATTGTTTTTATAGCAAAAATAAATGTTGTTTCTCCAGGTTTGTACCGCTAAAAATTGAGTCTCATTTCAGTAATTAAAATTTTTGCAGCACGCTAAACTAAAGAATACTTTTGCATAAACTACACCGACGCCGTATTTATTTTTGAGATAGATCCCATGTTCCCTGGGAGCCTATTTAACTGAGATTATGTGAAACCACACACGAAGAGCATATTTCATAACTTTACACACAGGCACATTAGTCCAATTGGATTATACCCACACTCCAGGCACCATACTTCGCAAAAGACTTCAATAATGTGTGCATTTTATGATTAAATTTATCCCCCCCAAAAAAAAACGCAACAACAAACTCTTGAGTTTTATATATTACTAGTAACATATCGCCATTTCACTCACATAGCGATCTCATTATTTTCCCAGGAAATGATAAAGAAAGTAGATAGACTACTCGTATGTGCACCCGCATTCTCTCTGACAGCGCGGCGATCCTACATGCCCTAAAGAGCAACATCATCACTTCGAGACTAGTCCTTGAATGCCACAAGTCTCTGACGGAGGTTTGTGAACATAATCAAATCGTTCTCCAATGGATCAAAGGCTATAGCGGATCGAGAGGTAACGACGCGGCGGAAGAACTGGCGAGGAGGGCATCAGCGGAACAGGTGCAGGGCCCTGAACTGATCGTCCCGCTACCACTGTCGCAGGTTCGGAAATGGCTGCGTGAAAGGTCACTGAAAGAACATAACGACAACTGGACCAAGAGGTCGGACTGCAGTCAGTCTAGGGCGGCACTGGGGGCCGTTACTCACGGTACACTCGGCAGCTGCTAAGCCTGAACCT
Organism: Ectropis grisescens; assembly: GCA_017562165.1. NCBI lineage: Eukaryota > Metazoa > Arthropoda > Insecta > Lepidoptera > Geometridae > Ectropis > Ectropis grisescens. The sequence goes on along the minus strand of CM029770.1, from coordinate 5,843,815 downwards.
GCAACAGTTGCGACTGGTTACGGGCGCACTGACAGGTCACGGTTTGTACAATAAACACCTATTCACACTAGGTATTACTGACAGTCTTCTTGCAGAGCTTGCCTTAAGGCTGAAGAAACAGCCGCTTATGTGCTCATGGAGTGCACGGGAGTGGCGGCTCATCGAGCGAAGTTCCTGGGCACACCAGGGACGCTCCGTGAAGCATGCGGCAACGTGAAGAAGCTGCGGGGCTTTCTGTTGGAGTTGGGTTGGCGGGAGTGAAGCCTACTTCCCACACGTAAAACAGGCGCACTGAGACGTCGAGTTGCGGAAGAAGCCCGCCCACGAAGCCTGAGCGGAGCGCTACTACTACTACATACTTTCTATGGCAACAGAGTGATGTGCCGCAACAGAAGTATGACACTTCCACAAGAGCGACAAGGCAAGAAAGACTCTACCCGTGCTTTCGGTGTAAAGCGTTTGTGCCGACTCTATACGTAGTATATGTTAACTCTTTGGTTATTTATTCTATTACCTATTTATATACCAAATCTCATTCTAATACCTTAAGTTTTTTTTGCTTGAAAAAGTCCATACACCATCCATCACATCCATAAAACATCCAAATATTCATACAACTTTCACATTTATGATATTTGTAGTAAAAATAGGATAGCAAGATTATTCAGTACAAACGGGCAGCGATCACGCGCGTGCACTCTCCTTGAACAAGAAAAAAATTAAAAATTTTCACTAACCCTCGACTACCTCGGATTTGTTATCTGTACAACATTCTACTAGCCAAGCTCTTTCATTTGATACCCATATTAAAGGAATTGTAAATAAAGAAATGTATTTCGCCATAGTGTGGTAGCGGCCATTTTAGATTTGAAATTTGTCATAGTGCAAAGTATTCTACTAGTCAAGCCCTTTCGTTTGATACCCATATTGAGATAGTAGTGAAAACAATAATATAATACGCCATTTTGTGGTGACGGCCATCTTGGATTTGAAATTTGTCATAAAGTATAATATTTTACTAGTCAAGCCCTTTCATTTCATATCCATATTAAGGTAGGTTGTGAAGAAATATTTTGTCCGCCATTTTGAATCGATATTAACCAAGCATAGCTAAGAACATCCGCACGAATATTAATCAAATGAAAAAAACTACATCGAAAATAAAAAAAACTACATCGAAATAAGAAATAAACCGTAGAGCTCAAACGGATAGGCCGTTTGAGCTCTACGGTGTCAGAGACAGACACACACACAGACAGACATACAGACATCGACGTTAAACTTGTAACACCCCTTTTTTGATCGGGGGTTAAAAAGAACGCAAGATGCGGCTGAAATTTGAGTTGGACTGGAACGATCATATAAGACACGTAAGTTACCCGTTGACTGAATTAAATATAAGTAGGATTATTCACATTGGCGTATGGTTGTTTTATTAAACCGAACAAAATGAAACATTGACTCTACCTTTGGCGCGATTGAGACTTATTTTAACTCACTTTTTGCAATCTGAAAATTTCTTATTAATTAAAAATGTCAAATAACCACGTTGACTCTCTTATATTAACATAAGCCTAGATAAACAATTGTTTCAAATATGTTATATGTACAATTTCGCAGGTTCAATATCTCGTAACCTCGTCATATCGATTTAATATCACGTAAAAACAATATCGCCAGGAGTTACCGATACAATTTTACAAAATAACCGTACGCTTTTGTTCCGTCCGACCCCCCAAAATAATAAAACCGGATTACGAAGTAATTTCACGATGACAGGCGCGAACCTAACCCAAATGTCTCGTAAAAACGTAACACCTGGACACCCTAATAGCTTCGCAGGCGGGCAACTAAAAAATAAAAACATTTATAGAGCTATACCTAGGGGCTGGACTAAGGATACTTTTTAGGGCTATATCAAATGCCTTTGTTGAACTCAACTTTCTAACTCAACTCAACTTTCCTTCTTGAAATACGACCTTTTTATATTTTAAGCGTATTTAGTGTGTTACCCGTGGAAAAATCTAAACTGAAATATTTTTTTTTTCTAGCTTGCCAATTTTTTTTTTTTTTTGAGAAGATCTGTTTTCAAGTATTTTATCCGCAATTAGCAAATAAGTTCGTAAAAGTAATGATATGCTCCGTTTTATCTCCGTCGATTTTATATCTCATATAAAAGGTATTTTACAGAAGTATGGCAAAGATTTGACACAAAAAAATAGAGCTTAAAACTTTTCACCTGAAAATATCCTTCCAAAATATGACTTAGGTAGCAAAGCAACGCACTGCAAGTCCTTTTGGCATTGCTTAATAAGTAGCGGTGACTACGAGTACTTAGGCACTATCAGAGAAGGTTTGCTTGTTAGTGATTGAGTGCCAGAACACTCATGCCTGGGTACCCCTATGCCCGATGTCCGCTATATAACTTCGAAGCCTGTGTTCATCCCGCCTATGCCCCTTCGCCGCGGAAACCCTCTTGGCTGCATTGCCGTAGGCTTTGGAGCGCAATGCCCTAGCTGGCGAGCTCCCCAACCTCGGTTCCTAAGCCCACACCCTACAAGTGCCTTTCTATTATAAAGTCAAAGAAGTGTTACTTGCTCATATAACATTATTATCAACGTAGTAACTTTCCCAAGTCTATCCAGTCCTCAAAACAAAAAACAATGCTGCTTGAAAAGTCAGTCAGTCAGTAGACATTCCCACCTCGGTCGGCCGAATGAGTAATGCGATTAGTGTTCAGTTAACAAGAACCCTCAAGGAACACAAGGTAGTTTTCAACCGATCACAAATCAAAAGTTAATCACAAGAAGGTTCCCGATCGAGGAACCCAAAAACATTTACTGCCCCAAAATCGCATCCTGAGTACACTTAAGCAACTTCAATTTAATTAAAAATATTCTCAGATACCTACGGCTCTTTGCGCTTTAGTTTAACACTGTTAATCTAGTTTTTTTAATCTTCATTTCTCCGTTTACAATCTGAGTTTTACGGTGTTAAGTTCGTAGTTAAAATTTTACATGCGCTGTTCTGAGGATGAAGAGGAAACTGTTATTTAGGTCAAAACTAAAGTTAGTTTCAAAGTTCTACGGATAGGGCGGAGCAACTCGGAACCAGTATTACCTACTATGCTCTATATTTTATTTCTTGTTTATTTAGACTATAGGTTCCCAAAGTGGTCCAGGTGGACCCCTAGGTGTCCAAAGGATACCAAATAGGGGTCCACGTAGACTTGTAAAAAACAGAGGTTCACAAGTTGTGAGTGCACGAAAAATTTTCTGTTACTTAGTGAAAGAAAATTCATTAAGTACTTACATCAATGTCATTAAATTACGACTATTTTTAGTGTTGATTTACATTACAGAGTCAATTGTTTGTAATAATAAATGTTTATAATTTTGTTTGACCACAACTATTATTTTTTTAAATAGGAGACAAGAAAATGTCCTACTTTTTTTCTACTTAACACCCTCAGTTTAGGTTTCTATTTTTAGAAGCTTTGTGAATACAGTAGAAATCAGCAGCAGAGGGGTCCACCGAAAATAGTTAAATGTTGATTGTGGTCCACGAGAAAAAAAAGTTTGGGAACCTCTAATTTAGACATTACACTTTAGCGTTTGGCACGACGGTATTACAGGGACGGTATTCCATCTGTCTCCAATGTCATATTTATTTAGATCAGCTTATGAACGAACTTACAACTGCCAGACACCTATAAGTACGTAATACCTACCTACGTGAACAGACAGATACATAAGCGATATTAATGAAATAATATGTCAAATTAAAAATATCGATGGATGATTTTTAAATTTATCTTTTAAAATGAAGTGTTAACGCCACCTGTGGCACAATTTAAAACAATTTTATCAGTTTTGCAATGTAGAAACGTCTCGTCTTGTCGTCGTCCTAACTTTTAAAATTCCAGTAGCATTATGTATTTTTGTTTCCATTGAAGTCTTCGCCAAGTCAGACCGATAGTCACGACTGTTGGCATTTACCTATGTGTAATTTAATTTGGTCTTGAGATACTTTTAAGGATAGTTTTTACTTCGATTAATGGTATTTACATGACAATTATTAATTACTAGATGTCCGCCCCGGCTTCGCCCGTGGTTCATAATATATAGCACTCATCGGGATCCCGTACATATCCAACGGTGAAAGAATGACTGAAATCGGTTCAGTCATTCCTGAGAATATCGCTTTCAAACAAAAAACCGCTTCAGCTACCTGCTACGCCACCTGTCGGAAATTTGTCGTACCAACTCAGATTTAGAAACAAAAAGGTCTGTATTCAAGAGGTATGTAATCTGTGATATTAAATGACGCAATCTTAGACACATGCTATCATGTGTCATGTCAAAGCTCGAAACTTGCGAAATATCTCAAAAAGGAATATTTTCCCCGATTTTGTTACATTCTTGATTCATACTCGGCTTCTATTAATAGTAGCGTTATGTTCTATAGCCTATAGCCTTCCTCGATAAATGGACTATCCAATAGAAAAATAATCTTTCGATTCGGACCAGTACTTCCCGAGATCCTAGCGTTCAAACAAACAAACAAACTCTTCATCTTTATAATTTTAGTATAGATAATTATAATAGTAACTATCCATCCACTCTTTGTGCCATTCTATTACATATTCGATTAATGGTATTTATATGACAATTATTAATTATAATAGTAACTATCCATCCACTCTTTATGCCATTATATTTAAATTTGTGTATATAATGTTAAAACTGTGAAATTGTACAATTATTGATAGGTGAAGGTTTAGAGTTGAATATTTCCTCCTGTTTAGTTTTAGTATTAATCTTCGTAATTTTAGTTACTTGCCTTCTGTCTGTTAGGTAAGATTTTACTAAGTCAAGCACATTACCTCTAATCCCATAGGCTTCAAATTTACTCAGAAGAATATCATGATTGACATAGTCAAATGCCTGGGTCATATCACAATAAATGGTACAGATAGCATTGTTATTATCAACATTTCTCATGACATTGTTAAGAAAATCATATATAGCAATATTTATAGTCTTATTTCTTCTAAAACCTTTTTACTCATTACAAAGTTTGTTGTATTTTTCAAAATACTGAATGAATTGCTGGTTAAAATATTTTTCAAATATTTTTGACATTATAGGTATAAGGGCAATAGGTCGGTAATATTCTATGTGCTCCCTATTTTCTTTTTTAAATACAGGTATGATTATACTTTTTTTAAGGGCCTCGGGAAATGTGCCTAAAAACGAATACCTATTGTTGAACAAACTAATGCTTTTAGTTCTCAATTCATAACAATGAAATCCCAACTTTGTAGCTTCGTAAACCCACTATTTTCGTGTGCCAAGTCAATAGAATGATTACTTGATGTAAGAGAACCTTTGTTCTAAGTTAGAAAGTGAAATAACTTGGGTCTTGTTATTGTTATCCCAACAATAATTAAGTAAATCACAGCTTTAATATAACAGAAACTTTCTTGAAGACTTTAGTGAAGGTCGAATCGATTTCAGTCGGTGAATGAAGAATGTATTTGTTTGTCCAAAGAATGTACTTTTAAAGGTTTGCTCAAGGGAAGGAGTTTTATGTAAGCAGGTAAATACAGTTTTCTATATATATCTCTACAAACGTGTTTTTTTTTTTTAACTAGAATAGGTTCGCACTTGACCACCATCTCGCCTGATGTTAAGCGATGATGCGATCTACGATAGAGCGTGCTTACCTAGAAGAAACCGATTCACTCTCGATTTGAAGACACCAAGATTGTAACCATCGGGGAAAACCCACTCAGGCAACGCATTCCACAACCTAGACGTTCTTATCACAAACGTGGAGTCAAATCGCTTCGTTCGTGTTTTTGGAACATCAACCATGAAACGATGTCGCCTTTTTGTGGAACGAGAAGTCCGATAGAAGAAAGGGCAAGGTGGAATTAGATCATGCAGATCAGTTGCACACTCTCCGAAGTGTATCCGATAAAATACCGATAAGCTAGCAATTTTGCGTGGTGTAGAAGTCAAAGAATCATATGACGATATAATAAGTAAGTGTATCCGGTGACAGTTGAAGTGATCGAAATTAAAAGCCAAAGATCGGATGACGAGTTAAGGGAGAGGTCTGAATTCTTCATGGGAGTAATACAGGTCCGTACGTAATACAACGAAACGTTTCATAGTTTGATGTTCCTAAACGTCTTTATTCAGGCCAGGTTTATGAAACTCTTGAACAGCTAGACATTTAAGTATGTTGACTTTATTGGGTTTTATTTTAATTTATCATGACTTCAGTTTAATTTAATAAGTGATTAGTATAATAGGTAATTTGTATTTAACAAAACTTCGGTTGTCCCACAGCTGGCCAACGGTCTTCCCCAATTTCCTCCACTTATTTTTCGTCCTCAGTTGTCCTCAATTTTCTTCGGTCTTATGACGTCTACTCTGTACAAATCCTGGTTCACTTAAAGTTTTAGGATGAAAAAAAGTTATAAATAGGTTAGAATAGTTAACGTTTCTTTTATTTAGTTACGGTTAAATAATATTTTTAATTACATAGATACAATTGATCTGGATTTGTGTTTTGCCTACAGAGTACTTAATTGAACCTCATATCATATTCTGCTTTGACTTTTCTACTAAAATGTTTGTATTATATTTTTTTTTTCTTTCTCTAATATTGACATTGCTGCTGTTATTATTAATTATTTTTTTGCCATTATTATTTTGACATTATAATTTTCTTTCTTCTTTAAACATATTAATATTTTTTTTTAAGTATTTTATAATTAAGTAAATTTTGACGTCTTTTTATTTTGATATTTATGTTATTAATTTGTACTTAATTGTTATTGAATTGTACTTTTTATTCATAATTTAATTTTTGCTTTGTTAATAATCTTGTAATAATTATTAATTAATATGTTATATTTAAATTAACTTTAGATTTAATATTGGAAATGTTATTCTCATTGGTGTAATTCGGTATTAAACCGGTACTAATTGATCAAATAAATAAAATAAATAAATAAATATTTTTAGTCTTGTTACCATAAACAATTCGAAATAACTACATTTAAAATAGTTTACTGACCATAATTTACATTGTGTTACAACAGAGATCATAACAAAAAAGGAAATAAAAATTTGAACTGCCGTTTGTTATTTTCCGAAAGTTGATCAACTAACGATTCTTGTTATTTTCCGGTAAAATATATATACCTAGTAACAAAAGTACCTAGCTTTCAAATGTTTTCTAAGAAAATGAAAATTTAAGTCAGCTGTGGCGCAATTTAGAACTGGCACTGGCAGCTTTTATCCTGGATCTTCCTCATTTTGTGTCCTTTGTGTTGCTTGTGCCTTGTAGTCTGCAAGGCTACAATAACGTTTTTTACTGGTAGTGGGTGGTCCAGGCAAAAAAGTTTAGGTACCTAGCTATTTTATTAGGGTCAACGTCTTTACTACAAGATATTAAATCATAATAATCTCAAGCTTATCGTATTTTAGTAAGGAAGGCCGAATTACAGGTACCTGTCGGAAACACTATTGACTGTCCAAGATCCGGATAATTTCGGGCCGGAGATTGAATTCTTGCAGGTAACTATAGCACCCATATTAACCACTAACCAAGAGCAACGGAACAGTTTAAAAGATAGAACTAAATCCCCATAACATAAGTAAAAGTCCGGTTTGGACGAGACATGTGTTAGTGACTCCCTCATTCTCATTTTTAATGAAACCAATGTCTACCTTTGGCCTCGACCTTTCGTCTTGTCAACCAATCCAATTTCCGGCCCGGCCCAGTAGGCTTCTTAGAACCCATAAGGGCTATCAAAGTAACAGTTTTTTTTTAGAATCTTAGTAGGTATGGAAACCTGATAATTATATTTATTTAGTCCTTTGGTCCTTTCGTCTATTCGTTGGGTTTTTTTTACATTTTAGAGGTTTGCTCTTGATCGCGATATCGCCTCGATGGAGTTTGCTAACATAGAAGACTCCGGTTCACTGTCTGTTGAAGACACTAACATCGTAATCATCTTTTTAACCGACTTCAAAAAAGGAGGTTTCTCAATTCGACCGTATGTATGTTTTTTTTTTATGTGTGTTCGCGGATAACTTCGTCGTTTATGAACCGATTTTGATGATTCTTTTTTTGTTGTAAAGGAGATATTCCCAGGGTGGTACCATGATAAGGAAACCAGGATCTGATGATGGTATCCTAGAGAAATCGAGGATAACTTTCGAAAATTGTAAAGATGACTAGTGCGTTAGTTAAGTTTTTGCTGGAGCATTTTAAAGCAGTATAATTTAAAGATGGTCTGGAGTCGATCTGATGAGGGAACGGGAAGACGGTCGAGGGAACTCCTCGACGGTACATAGTAGTTACCTTGTGTTTGGGCTCGATGAATTTGTATTGATGAGAACTTTTACATAGATGGGTTGTGACTGTCATTAGTGGTCTGATGATGAAGGACAGTCAAGGGAATTTCTTAACGGCTTACAGGAACTACCCCGTGTTTGGGTTTAATTCATGTATTGAGATCTCATTGATTTACACGAAATCGTGTAAATGCATTAGTGAAAACTTGTTTAGCACTAAAAAGGGTAAAATAAACTATTTTTTACAAAAAAATAAACCGACTTCAACACCACAGATAGGCACTCAAAAGCGAAAAATAATTTAATATAGGTAATTATTATAACCGCTACTCACTCATCTATATGAAGTCGGTGCTAGCCAAATCTAACAGGTAGTAGATAGATACTACTTACCTATGCCTACTTATTATGATCTACATTGCTCCAGCACATGCTAAATTATTTAGCTATAGTTTCAACTACGTATTACTTCGTAAAGGATTTTGCGGGCGTATTAGAAGGAGATAAAAGCAATTGGATGGGAGTCAAATACTGGCACATTACTTTTATTTTTTCTTTACACAAGTATGTTTTATTCGTTTTTTTAAATATTTTATAGTCTGGTTAATTTAACATAAAAAGTGATCCTATAACAAAAATCCAACAGAGCCAAATTTCCGTTCCAAACCAAAACGTAGGGTAGGCGTTCAATTAACAGCCTACCCCGTTTAGGTACTAAATCAGCCATTTGGTGCAACAGCTAGGCAAATAATATGGTTCGTTAACAATGCCAGTTTTAGTACTAGCAGTACCCTGGGCGAGATTTCTAACGATGCCCCCTTCCTTATGAACGCGTAGGAGGAAGGGGTGCCGCGCCGCAAGCGCAGGCGTCCCTTTGCGATCGGCGCCCTGGGCGGTCGTCCTACTGCGCCCTATCCTAGCGCCGTTACTTATCTTTGACATGTAATTACTTGCCTAGCCTGTTAATATAATTAGGTAGCTGACTCCCAAAAAAAGAGTAGGTTATCAATTCGATTGTATGTTTGTTTTGTATGTATGTTACGCGATAGCACCACCAATTGTGAATCAATTTTGGTGATTATTTTTTTATTCTAGTTCAAAGGTAGATATATATAGATAGATATAAGTTTTATCGAAATCGGTTTAGCGGTTTTGAAAATATTAACAAAAACTAAGCTTTCATGTATTTGGACGATATAGTGATAGATTCTTATGAAATTTGGTCGAGTGTCTGAATTTAATTTTAAGTAGTGGTGGGCGCCATAATCTATATTGCACGCGGGTGACGAAACAGCTAGCGGCGCCCCAGAACGTGAAATCTGTTTTCTGAGTGGGAATACTCGTAGAATAGAATCTTAGCAATCCTACTCATAGCCCCTACATAAATTATAAATGCGAAAGTTTGGATGATTTCAATCATGTAGGAAATTTGTACTGAAATTTGGAATAAGTACTGTGTTTCGGTTTGAAGGGCAATGTTTCCACAAAAATTAAAGGGCTTAAAAGGGTTAAAAACATCTTAGATTTCGGGGTGACGAGCGCAGTGCGGTGCTAGGTAATGATTTGGACTCTTCCTGTTCCAATAGCTGCGTGTCACTGTGTTGTTATGTGGCAGGCATGTTGCTTACCATCAGGCACATGTCCTGCTCGGCTCGTCACTCTTTTTAAAAACAAAACTGTTTACTGTTAAAAATGCCTATTTTTTTTACAGTTTTCCAAATTTCAGCCGTGGAATAGCACAAAGGCTAATTTTTTATCTCGAGAAAATAAAGGGAATGAGAACTAACAGGGATAAAATCACGGAGCTAATACAAAGAGGAGCTGCCTTAAGCAACTGGGCACTGTGATTTTCAACTAGGTCCTGACGTCATCATGGGGGGCGGGGCCTAAGTTAGTATGATATCAGCGTTCGTCAGGTGCCCATGTGAGGAGACTCGCATTAAGGCCGTCGCAGACGTAGCTATAATAAATATATTTTTTCATAATTTCGTAACGACAGCAAAATATACCGTAATATATTCATATTATGGTATATTAACATAGCAAGACATATTTTGAGTGTAAATCATGTTTCAACACTGTCTGAGCGCACGTCACGAGTCTTTTGATCTTTTTAACCCCCGACGCAATAACGACGGGGTGTTATAAGTTTGACATAACTGTACGTGTTTGTAGCATCGTAGCTCTCAAACGGATAAACCAATTTTGTTTTTGTGTTAGGTACACACCAACCGATTTTGTTTTGTGTTTGGGTTGGGTAAACTCGATGGGGTAATGTCGTTAAGTACCAAGTTCATATGCAGAGATGTGACGTATCTTAGATAAAAGTATCTAAAATACAGATACAAGATACAAAATACGTATCTACATCTTGTATTTCAAATACTTTTTAATTTTTCTATTTTGTATCTTTTATTTAGATACATTTTCCGGTTATCTTAGTATTTTGAAGATACTTTTTTCCCTAAGATACTTTTACTAAAATAAACTTAAAAAAGCAGTTTTTCTCTCCAAAAGCAACTGAACGATGCACGTCGTTTAAAAAAAAGTCGCGGATATGGTCGGGAACCAAATGACAGATGGCGACACTATCGTTCTACAAATGTTATCGACTAAGATGTCCCATCTTCATTCCTGTCACTGTCACTCATTCCGTATTTTTTTAACCCCCGACCAAAAAAAGGGGTGTTATAAGTTTGACGTCGATGTCTGTCTGTCTGTCTGTGCGTGTGTCTGTCTGTGGCACCGTAGAGCTGTGGCAACGGATGAACCGATTTCGATGCGGTTTTTTTATTTGAAGTTTAATATCCGTGCGGATGTTCTTAGCTATGTTTGGTTAATATCGATTCAAGATGGCCGCCTCCACAAAATTGACTGCCCTAGTGGCTTAGTTGGTAGTAGCTCTGCCTGCGAAGCCGAGGGTCGTGGGTTCGATCCCCACCCAGTGATTTGTGTGATGAATTCAAATGTTTGCACTGTGTCTGGGTGTTTCTATGTATAATAAGTATGCATTTAAAAACTATATAAGTATTATATCAGCTATCTGGCTGCCATCACACAAGCTTTGCTTAGTTTGGGGTCAGATGGTGTTGTGTGTAAAAAAAAAAAAAAAATGGCGGACAAAATATTTCTTCACAACCTACGTCAAAATGGGTATCAAATGAAAGGGCTTGACTAGTAGAATACTACACATTATAACGAATTCCAAATCCAAGATGGCCGCCACCACAAAATGGCGGATTACATTATTTTTTTCACTACTACCTCAATATGGGTATCAAACGAAAGGTATTAACTAGTAGAATACTTTGCACTATGAAAAAAATTTCAAGTCCAAGATGGTCGCTACTACAAAATGGCGAAATATATTTTTTTTCACAACTACCTCGATATGGGTATCAAATGAAAGGGCTTAACTAGTAGAATGTTGTAAAGATAACAAATCTGAGGTAGTCGGGGTTAGTCAAAATTTTAATTTTGTTCTTGTCGTTTGCACGTGTTGTATGGTGTTTCGAATAGAGATGATCGATATTAGAAAAACATCGATGTTAACATCGATGTGCAAAAACATCGATATCTAAAAACATGGATATTTTCTGTACAAAAAAATTACGAAATTTGTTTACTGTTTTTTTAATTTAAACTGGCACAGGAGTAGGAATGGACCATATATACATATATCGATGTTTTTAAAACACTCGATGTTTTCTTACGATGCATCGGATCAAACCGATGTATTGTTCATTTTAAAATATCGATTATACATCGATATTTTAAATAATAAATAAAGTAAATAAGGTGAGTCAGTAAAAGTGATATACTCAGATAAATAATATTAATCCAAGTTATGTTCTGTGCAAAATAAGAAAAATATATGTAATCTCTTGCACTAAAGAATAAAATCTTTTTCTTTTTATGATATTAACTAGCAGTACCCCGCGGTATTACCCGTGTAGTTCCCGTTATTTTTTGGGATAAAAATGTCTTCCAGACTGGGGTTGAAAGTGTTCCAAAGTTACGACGTGATTGAGCGACAAACATCCATACAACGACACTTATAATATTAGTAGGACTAGTAGGATATGTCGATGTGATAATCGGATGTTACATCAGACAAAACATCGATGTTTTATTTCCATGTCGATTACTACGACGTAATTGAGCAACAAACATCCAATATATCTAATGTTAAAACATAAAATAATTTAATAAACAAAAACAAATTTTTAAAAGTTGGTTAACCCCCGACTACCTCAGATTTGTTATATTTACAATATTCTACTAGTCAAGCCCTTTCATTTGATACTCATATTAAGGTAGGTTGTGAAGAAATATCTTGTCCGCCATGATACGTTCCTGACGTACTGAATTTAAAAAAAGCGAAATACAATTTTTAGAAACTTTTAATCACAAAATAAATATTATTTTAGACAAAAATATGATAAGCTAAAAAATAAGGGAATCAAACTTTAGATAGACCACAACTGCATTGGCTGATAAGCACTACTCCCCTGGCTAGTTCGGTGCGGGGTAGATCCGGCACCAATGACGGGACACCTCAGGTGCCTCTCCTGGAGTAGCTCAAACGACGCGTAAGAAGGACGTGATAACGTTCACGTGGCTTATAGGCGAGCCTAAGTCCCTGGAACGACATTTTTGGGCAATTACTAAAGTGTCCAATTTCTCCACCATGACTGCAACATTACGGCCAGATGAAATGAGTAGTGCGTATAAATATGCAAAATTTAGCGTTCCGGGATGATGCAGTCAAGGTTTAAAAACAAGCGAAAAGGACTGTACATATTATTTAAGCACTAAAATCACAACACAATGGAAAAGGTGAACAATGATAATATTATAACTAAGCCTATTTAAATATTGGTATGTAATGCACAACTTACCCATTAAAGGGGTCCTTAAACTCGTAGACTTAGTATTTTGTAAACGTAATTCTTTAGATTAACGTTTTACAATATTAAACGAAGATAGCAGAGATGAAATAATATCGTTAAGTTAAAGGTCCAAAGTCCAAATGACTTCAAAATAGCCAGTTCATGTTTATGCTCATATTCGATTGTCTCGACAAAGTGGCGCGACAATCGATATTTCATTGTCATGTATATGATGAAAATTAGTTTTAAGATTACTCATATGAATAGCTAAATTTGACGCATTTGATCGAAAGTGGTGACGAACTGCAAATGCGTCGCCACTCACGCATCTGTCAATGTCAACAAGAATGCAATTGTCAACTGCAATCATTGCATACGGTTTATGTGCCTATTGTTAAGATAGTAGTAGTAATGTTTTGTTGTTTTATTGTTATTTAATTAATATTAAGTGAACCTGTGATGTAAGAATTGGGTTTGTTACCCGTAAACCGTAAGCAATGTAACAGTACACCCCCTCCTAGGTAAGAATTTTTCGTAGGAGAAAAATTCGCACACTGTCCTGTTCTAATCATTGTTGTGGGAAGAATAGTTTTAATAGGTTGTAGTCTATTTGGTTATATTTAGTTGTGCATGCTACACAGAATTGTTTTTATTATTATTATTCTTAACAGCTTATAATTTAAGTTTTAAATCTTTTTATATGCCATGCGCCAATGTCTTTGCCTGACATATCTTCCAGAACGTAAACTAACGGTGATTTTTATCTTTGACTTTACATTTTTCAAACTTAGGTGCAAGTTTTTAGTAAAACGTGCATCTTTATCACTTTGGAAAAACAGCGTTTCAGACTATATCACCAATATTAATTTCTACATTTTACGACGCAAATTGTAACGTTGGGTAGATTTTTGATGACTATGCCAAAGAGTTGCTTGGACGTCATTAAATATGCTAGCCAAGTGACCAAGGTTCTCGGCATAGATATCTCGAGGTAAGAAGATGATTTCGTTAGCATTATCATTATCTACGTAGTGAGAACCGCAAGATACTAACTCTCTTCCATGAACCAAGAACGAAGGTGTAAATCCAGTCACTTCGTTAACAGAATTATTTATAGCAAATTGTATTTGTGGAATGTTAACATCCCAACTTCTGTGATCATTTTCCACAAAAGTGGAGATAGCTGTTATAATAGTTCGATTATATCTTTCAACACTATTGATTTGTGGTGTATACTTAGGAGTAAAATGGATATGTGGTACCTTATATTTCTTAAGTAAGCTATCCATTTCTCGACCAGCAAATTGGCAACCATTATCCATAATTATATTCTGTGGAATCCCATGTACGAGAAAGACATTATTCTCTAGATTTCTACAGACATTAGCTGCAGTGGCCTGCCGCATGGGAAATATTAAACAGTATTTAGAGAAGCAACAGCAAACAGAAAGAATGTAGTTGTTCTGTTTTCTACTTGTAGGTAGTGGGCCGATAATATCTATTGATATAGTTTGCCAAGGGCGAGAACAGTCTTTAGGCCTTCCCATTTTGCCTAGTGTTGCATGAGATGGGTGTTTATAAGCGAGACATGTCGAACATTCACCTATAAATTTTACCACGTCAGCATACATTCCTGGCCAGTAGTATTTTAATAGTAACCGTCTATATGTTTTGTAAATACCGAAGTGTGCTGCAAGTAGATCAGAATGATTTTTGTTTATTATTTCATTACGCAGTTCTTCTGGAACTACTTCCTTCCAGGAAAACTCTGAAGTAAGTGGATTTTTACTTTTCATGTACCGAAATAGAACGTTTCCTTCGACCCTATAGTTTGGAAACCCAGTCTGTGAAGCTGAACACCCATTATATATTGCCAAATACCAAGGATCTGTGGTAGTAGGCTCCGTATTTTGCACTGAGACAATGGGTTCGACTGGAAAAGATCTAGATAGAGCATCAGGAACAACGTTGTCTTTTCCTCTACGATGTTTTATTTGAAAATCAAAAGATGACAATCTGATTTCCCATCGAGCAAGACGACCAGTAGGGTTAGTTAGAGTCAGAAACCACTTTAACGCAGCGTGGTCAGTGTAGACTGTGAAAGTTCTGCCATTTTCTAGGTAACATCGCCAGTGCTCTAGGGCGATCAAAACCGCCAGCGCTTCCCGTTCTGTTACGCTATAATTACGTTCAGCACCAGTGAGCGATTTGCTCATATATGCAACGGGATGTTCGACACCATCTAGTGTTTGGCATAACATTGCTCCGATTCCGTAGTTGCTTGCATCACAATGGACTTCGAAACCGCAGTCAAAGTTAGGACACGCAAGTACGGGAGTTTTAGTGAGGCTAGCTTTTAGAACTTTAAATGCGTTATCCGCTTCGGGTGTCCACGCATAAGGTGGTGCTTTTTTCCGCTTGACGTTAACTTATTTAGAGGACCAGCAATGGTGCTAAAATTTGGCACAAAACGTCTGTACCATGATGCAGTACCCAGAAACCTCTTTAGTTCCTTCTTTGTAGTAGGAGTAGAAAATTTCAAAATAGCGTCGACTTTGTCAGGGTCTGTGCGGAGACCGTTTTGGTCGACTACATATCCCAAATATTTTAGTTGTTTTCTAAAGAACTGACACTTAGATAGGTTAATAGTAAGATTAGCTTTCGTTAGTTTTTTAAAACACGTAACAGGATGTTTACGTGTTCCTCAAAGGTTTTACTAATTATTATTACATCATCAAGGTAGCAAAATACATTTAATTCAAACTCTACACCGAATAAAGCATCAACTAAACGCTGCTGGGTAGCAGGAGCGTTCGAAAGTCCAAACGGAGTGACGTTAAACATAAAAGTTCCTCTTCCGGGGACGTAAAATGCCGTCTTTTCGCGGTCTACAGCAGCTATAGGAATCTGCCAAAACGCTTTAGATAAATCTATACTTGTCAAATATTTAGCATCTCTTAAATTGTCAAGTATTTCTGAGATATATAAGTTATATGCATCCTTTTAGTTATTGCATTTAATTTTCTACTATCCAAACAAAATCGAGGTTTTCCATCCTTCTTATCAACGACTAGAACAGGTGAGGACCATGGGCTTTCACAGGGTTGCAATACATTTAACTCTAACATTTCGTCTATCTGCTCTGAAATGATCTTTTTCTTTTCTGGCGATATACGATAGTACCTTTGTTTAATAGGCTCTGCACTACCTGTGTCTATTCGATGTTCTATTAGACTTGTCCTTCCAAGTCCCTTTTTCTCAAATGATACTTCCGTAAACTTGTTAAGTATATCATCCGCTATTCGCTTCTGTACTTCTGTAAGACTTTCGTAGGGTTTTATGAAAGTTTCCATGTAAGGGTTTTCTATGTTTAGTAAAACTGGGTCATTAGAAGCAAGTAATTTTATATCTTTGATATTATTAGGAAATATATGAAATTTGTTCCAGAAGTCAATACCCAGAATAATATTAGTCTTAATATCTGGAACCACGTGAGCTTTAATAACTAAACGTTTGTTATTAAAAAAACCGGTAGACGCATAACACCTACTGAGGTCATATAGTGTCCACCAGCAGCCATAATTGTAATATTTTCTGAATTAGTGATAGGTAAGCCATGGTTAATTAGATCATGATGCAAATTATTACCAATAATATTAACTGCAGAGCCGGAGTCTAGCAATCCATGAATCAGTAGGGGCTCTAAAGCTCCTATCTTTATTTTAACGTAGGGTCGAGGGTCATTAGTTGGTCTATAATTATTGATTGTAGCAACATTGTAGGTTTTAAAAATTTACGAAGGAATTCAAGCCAATCAGACCATTCATTTGGTTGTGTGTGACAAATTGTGCTACAATCCTTTATTCGTTTTTGAATTACTAGTAGAATGATTAGTCGTACCACTACAGTTATGGCAATCTGGAAAACGGACTCCTTTAAGGCCACATTTGAAACATATAAGAAATTTAGGTTCTTTGCACATTTTCAACGAGTGGCTGTTAGTACGACATCTTGGACAGTATAAGAGTTTCTTATTGTTATCTAGGTTGGTTTCGACTGCGCTGCAATAGTTTAAATTGCTAGTATTTTTACTAGTTGGAGCATTATTAGCAGTAGGGTTATAGGCAAATTCCGGAGCAAGTGTTATCGAAGTTACTTTCGGGGGTTCCCTGAAATGTGAGACCCGGGTTTGGTAATTTTCGTAATTACGACAGGCAGCGCGCAATTTCGGAATTGTATTTACATCAGGACAACACGCGAGAGTACTAGCATAACGAGGTCTGATGTTGTGTAGAAGTATTTCTAACTTTTCATCTTCCCGAATAGCAGTAGATAGTCGAGAGAACATACCGTCCATTATTGCGATATAAATTGTAATTGACTCAAATTCACCTTGAGTACGACTTCTGATTTCGCTCATTAGCCTATAGTCATAGTCAAATTGGTCGAAATCTTGTTTTAATAGTGATACTAGTTGTTCCCAAGATTTGACCAAATTACGAACGCTACGGAACCAGTGTAGTGCATCCCCTGTAAAAATTTCTGAAGCATAAGATAAAATACGTTGGGGTTTAATCTCCCTAGCCCTCATAAATTCATCAGCCCTCTGAATAAAAGCTCTGACACACGATTTACCATCATATTTAAGCCTAGCCAGATCAGTAGACATTCCACGATCACATGTTACTGAAATACTAGTTTGAGGTAGCTCTTCCTGTTCTTGTACTTGATTCATGGAGGAGGTAGATGTTGAAGCGCAAAGGTTTGCTAGATCATTGTAATAATCTTGTAACTTAGTATTAAGTGATTTTAGGATTTCACTTTCCTTAGAACTCTTTGGTTGTATCCTTAACAATCGATAGTGGATGTGATGTGCCAAGTTTTCAGACCGAGTAAATATATTTTTATCAAATTTAGTTTTAATGATAATTATGCTATCCTTTAGTTTAAGTAAAACTTTTTAACCCCGGCCAAATCTTCTAAGGGCTCTAAATGTGATTCTAAAATATCTTCGGTAGGAATGCTTTTAGAATGTTTTATGATCTGCTTTCTAAGGTCAGATACGTTATCCGTAGGGTTTCACCTCTAATTCCTACCTCATACTCTAATTCGGACTTTTGTAAAGATAAGAATTTAATTTCTCTGGCCATTTTGAAGTATTTAGTTTTTTTTTTATAAATATGAATAACTATAATTATTACTGATATTTGGGTAAGTTATGCATTAAATTCTACAATTATGCAAGAAAAAGAGACTTAAAATTAAATAACGGACATGATAGGTTTTACTAATATGTATGAGTAAGCAATTAAAATTATGACAGTAACTTAAGTAACAAGAATATATAAATATATATATATAACTACTAATGTAACTAAAATAAATACTAGGTGAAGTAGTCCTATTCGTAACAGAATCGAAGTAGCAACGAATTGTTTCGTGTATTCAAAAACAGTTACGCGATATGCGAATAATCATATGAAACAAATTCGTCTAACATCAAACACATGCAGCCATCACCCATAGAACACTAATTATCTACATAAAATCATGCCAATGCAGCTGTAAGAAGTTCTAACCACGAGCTGGGCGCCATTGATACGTTCCTGACGTACTGAATTTAAAAAAAGCGAAATACAATTTTTAGAAACTTTTAATCACAAAATAAATATTATTTTAGACAAAAATATGATAAGCTAAAAAATAAGGGAATCAAACTTTAGATAGACCACAACTGCATTGGCTGATAAGCACTACTCCCCTGGCTAGTTCGGTGCGGGGTAGATCCGGCACCAATGACGGGACACCTCAGGTGCCTCTCCTGGAGTAGCTCAAACGACGCGTAAGAAGGACGTGATAACGTTCACGTGGCTTATAGGCGAGCCTAAGTCCCTGGAACGACATTTTGGGCAATTACTAAAGTGTCCAATTTCTCCACCATGACTGCAACATTACGGCCAGATGAAATGAGTAGTGCGTATAAATATGCAAAATTTAGCGTTCCGGGATGATGCAGTCAAGGTTTAAAAACAAGCGAAAAGGACTGTACATATTATTTAAGCACTAAAATCACAACACAATGGAAAAGGTGAACAATGATAATATTATAACTAAGCCTATTTAAATATTGGTATGTAATGCACAACTTACCCATTAAAGGGTCCTTAAACTCGTAGACTTAGTATTTTGTAAACGTAATTCTTTAGATTAACGTTTTACAATATTAAACGAAGATAGCAGAGATGAAATAATATCGTTAAGTTAAAGGTCCAAAGTCCAAATGACTTCAAAATAGCCAGTTCATGTTTATGCTCATATTCGATTGTCTCGACAAAGTGGCGCGACAATCGATATTTCATTGTCATGTATATGATGAAAATTAGTTTAAGATTACTCATATGAATAGCTAAATTTGACGCATTTGATCGAAAGTGGTGACGAACTGCAAATGCGTCGCCACTCACGCATCTGTCAATGTCAACAAGAATGCAATTGTCAACTGCAATCATTGCATACGGTTTATGTGCCTATTGTTAAGATAGTAGTAGTAATGTTTTGTTGTTTTATTGTTATTTAATTAATATTAAGTGAACCTGTGATGTGAGAATTGGGTTTGTTACCCGTAAACCGTAAGCAATGTAACAGCCATTTTGTGGAGACGGCCATTTTTAATCGATATTAACATAGCTAAGAACATCCGTACGGATATTAACGTTCAAATAAAAAAAAACGCAACGAAATCGGCCCATCCGTTTGAGCTCTACGGTGCCACAGACAGACACACACACAGACAGACAGACCGATAGAGAGACAGACAGGCAGACAGACAGACATCGACGTCAAACTTATAACACCCCTTTTTTTGGTCGGGGGTTGAAAAAAAAATCCTCGTAAAAAAACAAGTCTCGCCAGTTGTTATTTAACGTAAAAAGTTCTGAGATCCATGTCAATTATTATTAATTTGGTCAGTCCCTATATAAGGGACCTTCTGTTTTAAAAGGTCTAATAGTAGTCATTTCAGTACAAAAAATCTTTAACATTTAAATAGATATATTGACTTGGCCATCGCATGAAAACACAAACACAAGTTCACTTATTAATTAACTGCATATGAAATAATAACTTTGCAGTATTATATATTTATTATACATGGGATTACAAAGTTAGTTATTTATTTAGTTAGTTAATGCATCTGGAAAACTGGACCGAATAATTATTGAAAAATTAGTTTAGAAGTTTAGTTTTTCCTTGATTTATACACTAAATACTAACTATATTCTCATTTACCTGATCCTTGTTATCAACGCGATATATTTATTCGAAAATTGTTTTCTCGGATGAATAAACTTAAGTTCAATTAAACGTTGTTTTCTTACAAAAGTATTTAATCTTTAAAAGTATTTGTAAGATACGTATTTTGTATCTAGTATTTCAGATACCTTTTCAGAAAAGTATTTGTATCTGGTATCTGAAATCCTTTTTTCTTAAGTATCTTGCATCTTGTATTTCAGATACTTTGTATAGGGTATCTTATACATCTCTGTTCATATGGCCATCTTCCAGTTTCATTATCAGGCTCTGATTACCATCAAGCACCAAAGTACTTGTCAAGGGGAGTAAAACGAGCTCAATCTCGATGGTGTTATGTCGTTTAGTTACAAGATTCCTACGGTTACTTTCCAGCTTCAACATCAGATCATGGCTTCCATCTAGCACCAAGACAACTAAAACAATCCCAGATTTGATGGGGTTTCGTCGTTTCATTACAGAGTTCCTATGACCCACTTCCAGATCGGCCTTAATAAGTACGTCCTATCTCATTAAAACTTTTGACATCTAGTGTAAGGTAGCAGAACTATGTAGTAACATCAACATCAACCTTAGCTAGTAGTTTTGGTATTAGCCGATAGATGGAATATGAGAAGTGGGCGGGGCTTAATACCCCCTCAGTGTCCCCCCTCGTCCCGCAAACTATCACGCGTCGTTTCATATGGAAATTTAATTACTACACCTCCTCTTTGTATTCGCTCCGTGGATAAAATGCTTTTAAAAATACACAATCTTGTTTTTATACTAAGAGAAAAAATAGATCGAAAGCGTCCTCTATTTAACTTTATATCAACAATTATACAGAAATTATCATTCTTAGTTCTGTATTTTTTAACTAGATGGCGCTGAACATTAAGTTATTATGCACGCCATCTATTAGTAGTTTTTAATAATATTATGATAAATATTGTGAAACAATTCTATAAAACAAGAGTTACAATAAAATAAAAGTTGTAGTAGTCCAAATAACTCAATCACTAGAAAGCGTAGATAGACTAACATTTATTTCTAGTTTTCAATAATTAAAGGCCTGTTTTAATATTTGAGAAATACTCGCAAAATGTTCTAACATATAACTAAACGCGCCAAAACATGTATGTTTTAAAATACTTCATATAATTAATTATTTTTTATTGTTTCTTTCCAATATACATTATTAGTGTCTTCTCTAATACTATCAGAATAGACCTTTTATTTTTAGAACTATATGTACTCGGAAACTTGAATCCAGATCAAACTATTGTAACAAATAAGAATTGTGTTCCAATCACACGTATGTACCGCCAACTATTGGGTATACCTAAATAATAAAAAAATCAAAAGCAATTTGAAAATGTTTATTTTATTTGTGTATTACAATTTCTCTTATGAACTAAAAGTATTTCTCCAGCGGCTCCCCGAGTATCTGCTCGAGTTTCCTGATCGCGTCCTTGGTAGCGGTCTCGATGCGCGAGTCGCCATCTTCCAATAATTCGGCTAAGAAGGGCACGCTTTCAGCCAGTAGTGGCAGCCAGCTTGCGCCGAGTTGTGTGGCCACCGCCACCAGGCTGTCTAGGGCAGTTAGTCTGGAAAAAAAAGTGAAGTAAAAACTTAGGCACGTTTAGAATTTTATGGGTGAAGAAAATCATCGGTTTTGCTTCATCTTCACCTAACACTTCTAGATGGCCATTCTCCATCCATTCCATTATAATATTGAACTAGATGCTTAGAAGGTTAATCTATATCAGGGATTCCCAAACTTATTTTGTCTACTGCCCATTTTGAGGATACATTATTTTTAGCGCCCCCTTTTTCACAAACTTAAAAACCACGATAACTTCAAATTAAATTAATTAATTATTGTGATCTATGTTTAAGCCCAGATTAAACATTCATTCTAAGCGAGACTTTTACTATATCCCGCAACAACAATGGACTCCAAAGCCTCTACACAATACATAACGCCTCCATTTTTTTCTGCATCTCTTACCGCCTCCCTTTAGGCCTGCAGAGCCCACAAGGGGACGTTATCGTCCACTTTGGGAAAGGCTGATCTAGATGGTCATGACAGGCCATGCTTAGAAGACTAATCATGGTGGCAATACTTATAATAGTAATCTAAGAAGTCTTATCTAGATGAGCATGCTTTGAACATTTATTCCAGACTAGCAGCACCCACGGTTACAACCGCTTAGTTTCCAAAGTGAGCTATCAAATTCTCAGTTATAAGTTTTCACTTCTATCAGCAGTTCCAAAGGCAATTTTTTATTTATTTCTATTTGTTTCATTTTATAAGATACTAGATGTCCACCCCGGCTTCGCCCGTGGTACATTATATAGCACTCATCGGGATCCCGTACATTTCCAACGGTGAAAGAATGACTGAAATCGGTTCAGTCATTCCTGAGAATATCGCTTTCAAACAAAAAACCTTTTCAGCTACCTGCTACGCCACCTGTCGGAAATTGGTCATAAAAACTCGGATTTAGAAAAAAATTTGATTAGCAAAGGTGTATATTCAATGACGCAATCTTAGACACATGCTGTCATGTCAAAGCATGATATGAAAACTCTCAAAAATGAATATTTTATCCCGTTTTTGTTACATTCTTGATTCATGCTCCGATTCTATTGATAGTAGCGTTATAATCTATAGCCTATAGCCTTGCTCGATAAATGGACTATCCAATAGAAAAATAATCTTTCAATTCGGACTAGTAGTTCCCGAGATCCTAGCGTTCAAATAAACAAACAAACAAACTCTTCAGCTTTAGCTTTATAATATTAGTATAGATATAATAAATAGACTGTAGTAGAGTAAAAGGACCGACGCGAAGCCTCGCATCATGTATGATTTTGATTACTTTGTATTATTAAATTATCCATTAGAATTAGACCAACTCACCTAATCTCTGCATCATTATGCCTCGTCTTTAGCAGTATTTGATAGTTCAGAAGCTTCCACAGCGAATCGTCAGCGGTCGCGACCGCGAACTGTGCCACACACGGTATTATGCACTCTTCTGCCCTTGACTTAAGGCTCGGAATGCCACCCATCGTATTTTCCAATTGGTCTACAACAGGCTGCATCAGCGTTTCAAACCGTTCTTTGTTTAGGAAACTCTGACTGTCGTAGAGGAAGACTATGTGTAGAGTTTTGATGATGTATTTGACGAGGGTAAGGCATTTCTCTTCGGTGTCGAAGTAGGGTTCTTCAGTTTTGCTGTTGTTGCAAGCGTCGAGTAATTCAGCCGAGTTTTTTATGAAATGGCCGGCGAATAGGACGAAGAGACCTTTGAGCTTTTCGGCAATTGCGCTGCTTAGCCTGAAATCAAATTTAAAAAGATTAGATATTTTAACGCAGGAACGCTTTTGACCGCTAACTCCTTTGGTGGTAAGCGACGGTGCGGTCGAAAGTGATGAAGGCTAACCGAAAAGCTAGCTATACTTTCTGACCTTATATATAAAATAAAAGCATAATATAAAAGCTCCAGTTTATATATCTGAGGATTTTTATAGTTTATATATTTGACTGGCAATTTATTCCACTCTTATGTATAAGCTATAATAATATAAGGCTATATGAAGAAGTAAAAAGGACTCAAATCCCTTCGTACGAATTTGAACATAAGGTTTAAATTAATTCATTACAACTAGTACTCAAAACAGGATTGAAGTGTTTGTGAGTTGTTGTTATTTTTAAATGATTTACTTAGCATTATGACCAATCAATAGCTGAATTTCAATTTCTGTCAAATATTTTTTAATTAAATTTATAATAACTGGCTCAAACAGGCTTACTAATGTATGTAACTTAAAATTCTCACCTGTAGAAAGTGATGGCCCGTTCTTTCTTCCCATCAACATTAGTCCTAATCGCCCAATCATACAACTTGAAGTAGAAAGGCCTGAAGCTGGTCTCAGATAGCTTCAGCACCAAACTCACTAAGGCGTTCACAACTTCATCCTCTGCGCTATCTATTATCACTGAATCTATGTCTTTATCAGCCACGTCACTTCGCAACTGGAGCGCATTCAAGAAGAACGCAGTCAGGTCTTGTTGTAAAGCTGTGAAGTCTGCCGTAGTCACGTTAGAGAAACTATCGGCCAGAACAGACATCACCGGTCCAATAGCATTGAAGTTATCCTTCGCCAATAACATCTGATGAGTCTCATTGACAACTGGGATCAAAACCCTTGGAGGAATTGCTGCTGCAATTTTCTTCTTAATGTGAGCCAACTTGGTGACAACTACAGAGACTTGCTCTTGCTCCGTATTCTGCCATTTACCATACAGTATAGAGTACTCGAAAAGTATTTTCTGCAAGTATGGGCTCAAAAACATTGGCAAGCTTTCCACGATCTTGGATATTGCTGTGACGGTACTCAGGAGTATCAGCTCGGGCGTTTCTGCTTTCCGCTGCTTTTCAGAACTTTGATCAGAGCTGGCATGAATTTCCTCAAGCTGGCGAGGGCATGAGCCTTCAAATTGCTACATAGTTCAGCTAAGCATAAAACAACTGACGCCATGACGTTGCCAGAGATGTCTGGGTTGCATGTGTACTCTGTAACGGTTTCCAAGACGGGTCCAAACTGTTCCGGATGCTTCGAAGCCAGCATTCTGGTCATCAGCTTGAGAGATAGCAAAGCAGTTTGCTGGTTGAGTTCTAGCTCTTGCGCTACTGTTTCTGTGAGGTTTCTTCTTTCTTTTCAATCGTCCGGATTATATCTAGAAGTGGCTCCAATAACGAGAACAGCATTTCAGTATCAGCATTGGCGAGAAACTCTGGATTGTGCTGGATTTTCGAATTCAACAGCTCCATAGACTTCCTTCGAACAGTCTGCAATGTATGCTTCAGTAGACCTCTGATGACATTCAGGAACATTGGAGCTGAGAGCAAGTTATTTGTATGGTCGAGAAGGTCGTAGCTATGGTGCAGCATCACACGCCAGTATTTCGCCGTTTTCTCATCGGACACTTTAGATATGGTCTGAATAAAGGTCAAAGTATTTATTATCAGGGTTTTATAATGAGCTTCCATAGTCTTCGTGTTTTTAGATCGGTTGCAGTGTTGAATAAACCTGGTAGAAGCTAAGCAGGTGTTCATAAAAGTGATACAGGCATATTTATAATGCCGCAGCTGCACTGCTGTATGACCATTGATGCAAAACACTTCAGTCGGATCTCTATCAGTTTCCATTGCCTCTTCATCCTTTTGGATTGGCAGCGATTTGATATGAAGGATCAGTTTGATGAAGCTTTCAAGGCCCACTTCTGGAGGGAATTCCAAGAGAATGCTCTGTCCAAAGTCCATTCTGTTCAATGGGTCTTCTTGTCTTGACAGATCTCGCGAAGAGCTCTTGTCTTTTTTCTTGCTTTCAGGGAAGTGAGCAACGTGTGAATCGAGCAGCAAAGCGAGAAGGACCCACAAGAATTGGTTGGCGCCAATGGTCTCCATCAGCTTGGTATAAAGGCGTAGCCTCCTATGCTCCGGTACGTGTAACACTACATCCGCAAATATACGCAAAACGGGAACTACGCGCTTTTGCAACTGCTGTAGTTCCTTCTCCGAATGGTCTTCTACATCTTTGTTCAGTTTCACTAAAATAGGTATCAGGGTCTCGATAATCCGAGTTATGATCTGGAAACTGTACGCGTCATCGTGTCTTAAGACTGAGGATCCTACAAAGGTAAATATTTCCATAGTGTGATGGAGAACTTGTTCAGGTAGCATATAAGCCGCGTGAGATAATAAGATCAACGCATGATGGTGTGTCTGAGGGTTCTGTGTTCCTCTAATACATTTAACAATCAGCTCCACATTAAAAACTGACTTCACTGAATTCAAGACTTCTTTGTCCGTTTCTTTAACAAACTTCTTGCAATAATACCATAGTGACGACAATATTAACTGCTTTGTGTACTCAACGTACGACTGCTCTTCAAACCTCAAGCATTTGTTTAGCAATTGGAATAGAATTGAAACAAATGTGTTGTCCAGTTCCATTTTCTTCTTATTTTGAACGTACTCAAGAATGGCGACGCCCATTTTCCACTCAACAGTTTCCGTGAGCTGATAGGACAACATCGAGACAGTACTCTTCTTTTTCTTGGACTGGTTGTCAGGGTCTTGTGCGTTTAGCATGTCCTCTAAAATAGGTTTAAAGTCAGACAAATTGAGATGAATCTTCTTCATTATCTTTGATGCTGCGCTGGAGATTGTCGGATTATTGCTGACTGCGCCTGCTAAAGAGACTAACGAAACGAAATTTTTGCGCTTTGAATTAGGAAATTTCTTGAACACATCTTCGTCTATCTGTTTCATGATCAACACGGCTGGGCTCGTGAATGTCTGGTCTTCTAGGAAAATACATTCTCTGTATTCTTTCAACCCTACATCAATAGAATTCCAAATCTCTTCCTTATCAAATGTCGTCACAGTAGACTCATTAATTAGCCCATATACACCTCTAAATATGTTCGACTCATAGATATCGAACGTAAGTTTATCGTTCAAAGTGTTTGTCTTCAAAATCTTTTCTAGAGATTTCAATGAAGGCACCAAATGAGGGAAA
Organism: Ectropis grisescens; assembly: GCA_017562165.1. Classification (NCBI taxonomy): domain Eukaryota; kingdom Metazoa; phylum Arthropoda; class Insecta; order Lepidoptera; family Geometridae; genus Ectropis; species Ectropis grisescens. Next base: position 5,816,661 of record CM029770.1, on the reverse strand, counting down.
GTAGAGGCAGTGTCGAACCTGACTAGGATTTTAAGAAGATTCCCTTTGACGTGAGATGGAGCATCAGAGCTGAGAACTGAAGTGAGCATTAGCAAGCAATTACGTCGGAATACTTTGTTCTGGGGATCTTTAGAAGTCAGTATTGTGTGAAGAACTTGTAATACTTGCTCATGGTCTAGTGAAAGCTCTTCTGTATGATCAATGAGCTTTTGCAGTAAATTTGCGTAAACACTGCCTTTGTTTTCTTTCCCTTTCAAAAATTTTGGTATTAGTTCCAGAAGGCAATCCCTTATAGCCCTCAAAGGATTGTTCAAACCAAAAAGCAGCATGATAATTACTGCTTCGGATTCATACAATGTCTTTGTATCTTTCATAATGTCCAAAAATCCTGAGAGCAGTTTGATACTCCGCATTTGCAATTCAGGGCCGATCACATCTTTAGGGTCTGATGCATAGAAAATGTGTCCACAAGCAAAATTCGCAATGAACTCAAATTTTTCCTTAGGGTTTGCAAAGAACTTGTTTAAGAGACTCTGTAACAATTTCACATAGTGTTCACTGTAGGTTGGGATGGCACAACCAGTAACACATATCTCGTACAGTCGTCGGACTAAAATCATCTCCGAAGTCTTGCACACATTGCACCAAGGCTTGGGGATTTTCTTTACATTCATATTCTCAATTACCCTCATGAACAGATACTGAATTACTTCAAACAACATATTGTTCATGCTAGCTTCTTGGAAAAGTTCTGTCATCATTTTGCTAGAGAAAGTGCAATCTTCTGAAGACATAACTATGGACCTCGTTTCAACAGATTCTAGTAACATATTAAGAATCCCACTGATTTCTTCCACTGATGCTTTAGAAAATGAACAAGATTTGAGAAGCATATACAATGTGATATCAATTGTGCTCTCTTTGTTTAGGATACTCTCATTAAGTACATCATCGAGATTCGGTTTTTTTATCTTCAAACAGTGTTCTGAAAACAGTTTCTCTAATAACAGAGTCATTAGCTTTATTTGGTTCTTTAATACTTCCCCTAAGTTTTAATTTTTCTCCTATTTTAGATTGTAATATCACCCAAGCAACATTTGCCGACTCTTCATCATAAGGGAAAAGATGTGGCAGAAGAACTAAAATTACTTCTTGATTGACTGGCATAATGTCAGAATCACAAAATTTTACTATAGCTTTTTCCACAATCGGTTTCCACATTTTATCCTGATGACTGCCAATTTTCACTAGAATATTTGATACTTCAGACTCATTCAAAATATCTGTTAAATTATCTGTGGGTGTATCTAAAGCAGCATTTACTACATTTGGATGATCGTCGCTAAGTCTATTGATGAATGAATCTTTGACAAACTCCTTATCCTGCATTTTAATTTCTTCAAACTTTTCTGCTATGTATTTAATGGCTTGTACTCTCATTTGAGGATTTGTATGATTTAAGTTTTGAAACAGATACTCTCCACTGACTTTATGAGCTACAGAAGGTTTGAAACCGAGCAATTTTGCTAAATGGTCATGCTTTGAATCTTTCTTACCCATTTCAAGTTTCACGGTTTCATCAAAAGCCTCAGGATATTGTCTTTCAAGGTTTTTTTAGGATATTTACAAACCATTTCAATATTTTGTTTCCAAAATCTGTCTCATCATCTTCGTCTTCAATAATTTCAATGTCGCTTTCATTGTCTTCAGTGTTTTCATTACCTTTCTTGGATATCTTATTATTTTTCACAGAGTATGACGTGAGGACGAGCCTGTAACAAATTTCATTATGAATATTAATCATTGAATATAGTTTACTTCTTTTACACTACAATTGCAGTAAAACACTCTAATATGAATAGGTACCTTAGTAAAGAAAAAAAAATGCAGTTATAGGGACTGCCAATAGAAGTGAAAACTTATAACTCAGAATTTGATAGCTCACTTTGGAAACTACACGAGTGAAACCGAAGGGTGCTGCTACTTCTGCAATAAATCTTCAAAGCATTGTCGTCCAAACATGGCCGTCTAGTCTAAATGAATAGCCATGATTAAACGTGTAAATGTGTAATGTGCTCTCTAGAAATGCTTAGCTTTGCTAGACACAGGGCTGCCCATAGAAGTGAAAACATATAACTCAGAATTTGATAGCCCACTTTGGAAACTAAGCAGGTGAAACCGGAGGGCACAGCTAGTGTAGAATAAATCTTCAAAGCATTACTGTGTACATTATAAGTCGTCTAAAAGGTTAGATGTGTAATGGTATTAATTTTCGAAAATGTTAGCACTAACACAAACCTCTGCGAGGGTTATTAGTGCTGATTGCTTGTTCAAATTTATTGTAATTTACGAATAATAAAAAAAAAAAAAAAAAAATGGTAGCCATGATAAAAATTCCCTGCAATGGCCATGTAGAAACGCATTAGCATTTCTATTCATGCATTTCTAGGTGGCCATGATCCCAAGTTCACCTGAAGATTTGTTTCATTTACGAGGGTGATGCTTGTGCTCAATTCAATTCACAGCCCACGAAAAATCTGTATGTCAGTCACTTCAAAAAGGTTGTGTTATGTATTAAAAACTATATAAGTATTATATATCAGCTATCTAGCCACCGTTACCGTTACCGTCTACATTTCACAGTTGTGATGGGAGACTTCAACGCGAAACTGGGCAAACATAGCGGTGATGAGTTGAGAGTGGGGAATTTCGGATATGGGCAGCGGAACCCAAGAGGGCAACGTCTAGCGGATTTCTTAGAAAGGGAGAGCCTATTTATGATGAACTCCTTTTTCAAGAAACAACCACAAAGAAAGTGGACCTGGATTAGCCCAGACGGTTCCACACAAAATGAGATCGACTTCATTATGACGACTAAACGGCAAATATTTAGCGATGTCTGTGATCAGCAGAGTTAAGACCGGCAGCGATCACCGTATTGTAAGAGGCACGCTGAATCTAAACATTAAGTTCGAAAGGTCACGTCTAATGAAGTCCACGCTCCAACCAAATTATGCTCAAATCGACGATCCCGATAACTTTCAGCTCAAACTTCAAAATCGCTTCGAATCCTTAGATGAGTGCGTAACGGCGGACGAAATAAACGACAGGCTAGTGGAAACTGTTCATGCTGTTGGCAGAAAGTTCTATAAGAGCCGACGCCAAAATAAAACCCAAAAGCTCTCCGATCAAACTCTAAATCTCATGGCAGATAGACGAGATATGCGATTGCAGTCTTCGGTCGACATGACGGTATCCAGACGGCTCAATAGACAGATCTCTATTTGTGTGCGACGCGACATACATTGCTTCAATACTTCGAGTATTGAAGAAGCGATCAAGCAGAACAAAGGCTCCAAAGTGTTTGCAAGAAATCTGTCTCTTGGGTAAAGTCAGCTGACCAAACTGAAGACCGATAGTTGTAACGTCGTCTCGTCAAAGCCCGAGATTTTAGAGGAGATGAATGAGGAGATGATAGGAGGTTCTATGAACAGTTATACACCTTTACGCAAGCACAACCTGTTGCTAGCATGGCAAAACACCCCAGAGCTAAGCTGACCCGACACTACCGAAGATATCCCGGAAGTCAGCCTGTATGAGATTAGGATGGCCCTCAAACAACTTAAAAACAACAAGGCACCTGGCGACGACAGAATTACTACTGAGCTTCTGAGAGCGGGTGGAAAACCAGTACTTAAAATCCTCCAGAAGCTGTTCGACTCCGTCATACTGGACGGTAATACGCCAGAAGCGTGGAGCAGAAGTGTGGTGGTGCTCTTCTTCAAAAAAGGTGACAACACCTTGTTGAAGAATTACAGACCAATCTCACTTCTGAGCCACGTTTATAAGTTGTTTTCGAGGGTAATCACGAATCGTCTCGCCGACATAGCTCAAAGAGTAAGCAAGCTGAAGTGGCTATGGGCAGGCCACATCGCTTGCAGAACTGACAACCGATGGGGAAGAAAGGTTCTCGAGTGGCGACCACGAACCGGAAGACGCAGTGTTGGACGGCTTACGCCTATATGGACAGATGACCTCACAAAGACTGCTGGTTGCAGGTTGCACAGGACCGTTTATTGAGGGAATCTAGGGGGGGAGGCCTATGTTCAGCAGTGGACGTCTTGCGGCTGATGATGATGATGATACAATCTGTATTAGATTTCTTTCCTTCAAACTTCAAACGAGTGATGTAATTTATAGATAGCTTAGACTCAATTATATACAGTTTCATACCTTCTACGTAAACATCATACATTACATAATAGCTTCATTTTCAATCAAACCAATGCCATAAGTACTTGTAGGTACTTACTTGATGATTTCTCCAGGTTCCTGATTTCTTAAATCCAGCTCATCAACCATAATCTCTGCAAGTTTTGAATATCTCATGAACTCTTCACTGCCTTTTTGTACATTCGGAAGAACCCCTTTCAGTATTGCATACACAAGTTTATTTATCTTATGGTTCTTTTGAGATATAACTTTCAGGTGACCACACAGGGTATACATTACTTGCGTTGATAAATCATGTAACGTTGTGTCTGACATCCAAGTATAATGCTTCTGTTGTTGATATAAGATTGATAAAAGCAATGCAACATCATATGTCAAGTCAAATTCACTGCTGAACAATTTGTTCACTATATCGGTTAATAACTCATGCTTGATACTCGATTTAGTAAGAATCAAACCCAATACAATGTATGCTGCCGCTTGAAGATCAGCTATCGAGGAATCAATGGCTTTCATAATTATTGGCAGTAGTATTGTTATCTTTATCTCCATATCGGCTTTTTTACTCGCCCGTATTGAAGCAACTGATGTTTGACAAAAGAATGCAATAACAGTACTCAATTGATTAGCTCGCTCACCATACAATTCCACATATTTTAAAGTACTCTTTGATATAAATGACATCAATTCTTTATTGGTTGCACATGCTGAGTACAACGCTTCACAAGACAGTGGGTTACCTTTTTTGATGGCAGACAGATAAGGGAATTTCGACCATTTTGTGTTTTTCAAATTCATGAGTTGAAAAATTCGCACAAAGATTAGTGTGCTGTGATAAGGCAAAATTAAAGCCATTAAGGCATCTTGGTTGTATTCATGAATATGGTACCTGTTGATGAGCCATTCAAGTGCTTGATGCGCTGGTGTAAGGAGTAAATACGGCGACAGATGCAGCAGGAACCGTTCAATTGATTGATCGAGTGTGTCGTTGACCGCTTTTGTTTGAACGGACCTTTCGAATTCTTTAGACGAATCGCTGAATAGCGTATCTTCGTACACCCTGAAACCTTCGTAAAGAGCGCTGAGCTCAGCCAACCCTGTGATCCCAATACGGTAAAAAGTCTCACGGTCTTTTAACGCAGCTTCGTGAGGAGTGAACAAAAGTGAAGCTCGCTTCTTATCATCTTTGAACGCTGTAGCTTGTGGGATAGCTAGCTTCTGTAACTGCGCAGCTAAAGATGTAGCCATAGTGAAACGACTCCTGGAAAATCTGGAAATTAAAACGAATATGTCGAAAATCGAAACGAACACAACAGTCTCATAACCTAAAAATTATAGGTTAAGTTCATATTTATGAGCTACCCTTATACCTCGTAAATTATGTTAGTATTACAGCATCGATTATAATTGTAGCATAACCGCTAATTTCTGGCTTAAATAAAACGAATCAAAAGCTAAGCAATGTAAATAAATATTTCTGAACACATGAAAATCAAATTACACATAACAATGTTTACCTTTTGTTTTTTTTCTTAATTTTTTTTTAAATTTTGTCTCCTGTCTTGATCATGGATACTAGTCCTTCAGCAGGGTTGGACATGGATACTATTATAGTTCTAAATAATATAGCAAAATATACTGTTTTCACTTTGAACAGTTCTGCCGTGTAGGCCTGCAGGCCTTAAAACGCAGTATGAGCAAAAACACGTTTTTGAGAAAACGGCAAAAAACTTTATGATTCGGTTTTTTTCTATGTTACAAGGCTTTATGATGGATGTTTTAATAGGTTCGAAGTATAACCCTAAGCTGTATAATTATATGATTTTTTTCTCAATATGTCGGAGTTTTTGCATTTGTTTGATTTGATGATTTCCCCTTTAATTCCCCTCTGGACCCTAATTTCCCCTCAAAATGGGAAGTTCCCCTCATTGTGGAAACGCTGTCCACAATAAACTAAACTTGCACACAACAACATCAGTGAACTACGCGTACGAAGTCTAAAGTGCCTATTAGACTACGCGTTATTCAGCACTCGTTATTCAGATTGTCTTAGAGTCTGACTTCTCAGCTCGCTATTGCACCAGTCTGAAAAACGCGTGCTTACGTGATACAACTCTAGGACTTTTAATAGTACTTCTTTTTCTTTACTGCACGCTATTATGGTATTTATTGATTTAAATCAATGAAAAGAATTTTGAGTATTTAAGATAAGTATAATAACAGCGAGATCATAAATAAAATTATGGCATTCGTACTCCGAATACCCAAAATCCTAAAACAAAAATTACCGCGAATATAAATGAAGCAATCACAAACCAATGAGATGATATTTTAAGGCTATATGTCAATGTCAGTGTCATATATTTGTCGGTCTAACTGTTTTTGTCTTATTACACTACTCGTTATTCAGACTGTAGGCCAGTAAGACTCGCCGAACCCGATCTTGCTGTCTGAATTCAGAGTCTTTTTTTTTTTTTTAACTATAATAGGTTCGCACTTGACCACCATCTCGCCTGATGTTAAGCGATGATGAGATCTACGATGGAGCGTGCTTACCTAGAAAAAACCGATTCACTCTCGATTTGAAGACACCAAGATTGTAACCATCAGGGAAAACCCACTCAGGCAACGCATTCCACAACCTAGACGTTCTTATCACAAATGTGGAGTCTAACCAGTCTGACGCTTATTTATTACACCACGCTACTTAGACCAAGACTGTCTGAATAACGAGTGATGTAATAACGTCTTTAGAATTGCAGCATGAATGAGCCACTATTTCTTTACAAGGTGCAAGAACTAACTGCGATGAATTGTTTCAGGAGCTTTCCTTTTGATTGTGATTGTAACGTTTCTCCATACATAGGGATAATGAATAGGGATGTTAACACTAATCACAAATTAATGTTTAATGTTGATTTTATGATAGTTTGTATTAATAGAATAACGAAAAACACATTATTATAATATAATATTACGTAATAAATTTGTTATAAATGATTTTATATGCTTTATTTTTTATCTGTTGTCACGTGTCTGGAAACACCAATATGAATTATACGTCACTAGTCGCAAAACAAGCTATCGAAAACTGACTAAACTGTTTACTTTTCTGTATTTTTATTAAAGTTTGTGATCTTAGCGACGACGATTTTGATTGTTTGTATTAAAGTAATGATAAGAAAACACATAAACTGGACATACAGTCATGAATCGCGACCAATGTTTTGCGACTAGTGACGTCATGTCAGTCGTTAGTGTTTTAGCGGCAAAATTCAAAATTAGTCTAATATTGTATATTTACTCATCGAAAATACAAATATTTTGAAATAAAATGTTATTTATTACGGTAAACATGCGTCAATCTTCAAAATAAAAGCAGTGCCGAAAAATTGTTAACATCCCTATTATACTAAGTAGTGGCTGCTTAGTGGTTTTGTTAAAAAAAAAAATATCAGAAGTGACGGGATTAGCTGGACATGTGCCTGATAGTAAGCAACATGCCTGCCACATAACAGCACGATGATACGCAGCTATTGGAACATAAAGAGTCCAAATCATTACCTAGCTCTACACTGCGCTTATCACCCAGAGATCTAAGATGTTATGTCTCTTAGCCCTGTAATTTCTCTGGAAACACTGCCCTTCAAACCCGAACACAGTAATGTTTTCACATTACTGTTTGGCGGTAGAATAGCTGGCAAAGGTGTGGTACTTCTCCGGGTGGACTGTGCTGGGAGTCCTACCACTACAAATCTATCACTATAATAAAATAACTATGTAACATACAATTACTAAGTATATTTAAGCTTTGCAATCATTGATATTATATTTATCTACAATTATACATGGACTAAAATGCTTATTGTAAATCATAGATCGACAACATAGATACGACGGTTATGAGTGCTAAATAATTTTTAGTAAGCGACATGATTTCCATCCCGTCTAAGAATACGAGCATGACAAACAGCTGCTCGAAGGCTTCAAGGTGGAGTGAAAGTCTTGTTAATCAGCAATCTAGTTACGCGGCGTCTTGTTGTTGGCATCGAAATCAGCCCAGGCCTTAACAATTTTTTCTATCCATGTCGGATGTTTGGTTCTCTTCACCAAGTGTAATTAGTGATCCAGTTTATATTTTTCAGTAACGCTCTCCACAGGCATCCAGATATACGGAAGAATATTGGTAATTATAATCTGAGACCTGCCACTAGATTTTGGGTTGGTATTTGAGGCAAACTGAAAACTTGTCACAAACTGACTGAAATTGAACTTGAAGATGTTTGAGGTAGTAAGCAAATTCAAAAAGCTGTAGTTTGATTTAAAAATAAAACACACGATTTAAAGCCTTGTTTATTATCTTTCGCTAAATTTAGATACTGAATTCAGAATCAAGAACGAAACAAGCAATCCTTGCTTCTCAATTTAGTATGTTAGTTTACAGAATCCAATTACAATAGACATCACTAGATTCAGAACAGTGACTAAAATCAGTCGACTAATTTAGCCACGTGTAAAAATGTTTTGCAAATAATATAAAATATGTATTTCAGCCAATTTGAAATTTTTATTGGGTATTATATATGGGTTGTAAAAAAAGAAATGAATTTTGCCATTTTGTGGTAGCGGCCATCTTGGATTTGAAATTGGTCATAGGGAAAAGTATTTTACTAGCCAAGTCCTTTCGTTTGATACCCATATTGAGGTGATAGTTAAAAAAGTTATATAATTTGCCATTTTGTGGTGGCGGCCAACTTGGATTAGATTTTTTTTATAGTGTAAAGTATTTTACTAGTCAAGCCCTTTCATTTGGTACCTATATTGAGGTAGGTTGTGTAGAAATATTTTGTCCGCCATTTTGTGGAGGCGCCATCTTGAATCGATATTAATCAAACATAACTAAGAACATTTCACGGGTATTAACCTTCAAATAAAAAACTGCATTGAAATCGGGCCATCCGTTTGAGTTCTACGGTGCCACAGACAGACACACACACAAACAGACAGCAGACAGACAGCCAACGACGTCAAACTTATAACACCCCATTTTTTTTGGTCGGAGGTTAAAAAAGTTAGTTAAAAGTTAATTGGTAAGCGAGAGGATTAAAAAGCAAGGTTTTACAGTAGTTTCCACAGAAGTTCAAAATAATAATTCTATATTGGCTGCCTTGGTACGTCCAGTGTTGCCAACCGTACAATTTAAATCGTATTTATACAATCTTATTGGCTCATGTACGATGTGCGATCGCGAAGTCGAAATCGTAAGCAAATATACAATCTTTTGAATGGAATCTTACAAAATGAAAATCACCATTAAATTCTTTTTTTTGTGTAAAAACAAAACTTGCTGAAGAGTTGATCGAACTGAACATCTTATTTGTAGGTTGTTGTATGAACCAGGCGGTTCCAGCCTCGAATTTTGGAAGGGGTCACCAGTACGCAGTTTCAGATTTAGGGGGGAGGGGGTGTCTGTGACTGTGCTCGCTCAAATACTCAAATTGATAAGATGATTCACGAATTGCTCTGAAAACATTGCCCTTAAAACCAGAACATGCCGTTAATTGACGACAAATATTGATTGAAAATTATAATTCAAGTGTATTTTTTATTTGATTCGCGTAATTTTATTGAAATTCCATTGGGTACTATTATTTCTCTTGAATTCTTGATAAAATACTATGATTTTAAGCTTATGGTACTTCGAGAAATGACAAGCATGGAGTATTCGTTTTTAATTGAATCAACAAACATAAGTATACTTGTTGCTACTGCTCTAACTTACACAAGCTTGACGTTAGATAGAAAGAGACGTAATCATACAGCAACTATCGTCTTGAACGGCGTGAAGCCACTTTCCACTTGTAAAGGGACCAGCTGGGGACTCGTTGTGTTTTGGAATTTTTTGATTTATTTTGGTTCAGGAAGTGATTCTGTGTAAAATATTATATAAAAACTTAAAATCGTTTTGTTGTGATGGCTTGTGTAGCTTATGGCTGTGACAGCCACAGTTCAAAGAAAACTGAAGAAAATCGATTCTTATCATATCATAGGCATGGACGTATGAAAATAACGGACGTAGTCTCGCTAACACAAGCACTGTGTCAAGTCAAGTCGGCCAGTTCCCTGTCACATACAGGTTGGCACTCATACATACTCACAAAAGTCGGCCATTACGCGCGCAAACCTCAGCCAGCCGACACGTTTTGGGTTAAAGAAAAATCTCGACACACAGGATGTCTTGTGAAATGCTGTAAAAGCCGTAGTAACTAACGCAAAAAATATACAGGAATCAGTTGGGCCGCCGCCATTTTGGGATTTTTGGGTGCCTCAGGTTTGTCTTTGGATGGTTCTGTCCGTGTTATTCATACGTCCATGATCACAGGTATGAGTTTTTTTATTTTTTCTGTGTAGTAGACTTAAAATTTCAATCCATCCATTCCATCCGAATATGTTTAAATTCATTGTTTTGAGACTCAAACAACAACGTAATAATGTCTATCCAATCTCAAAATTCTTGTGAATTTTAGAAAGTAATTTTCGTTGTTGGATTATAGTGATGTGCCATTACGTAGTACGTAGGTACCTTCATTATTACCGATTCCTTTGTGCTAAACTTGCGGTAGTCGTTTCTTGAAATTTACTTATAGCAATAGCCAATAAGCCAGTATGTATTTTCCGTATTCCCAAGTGGTCAGATTGGTGGTGAGATTAGTCTGACCCACGGGAAGTTTTGTTCCCAGTAGTGATCACTGTCAACCTACCGAACTCGACCTGCCCCGGAAAGGTATTATAGACTCAGTTTTATCCCAGAATTACCACGGGGAACTACAATTTCTGTAGTTTTTTTGTAACTTTTATAGGTTTACACTTGACCGCCATCTCGCTTGATGTTAAGCGACGATGCAGTCTACGATGGGGCGTGTTTATCTAAAAGAAACCGATTCACTCTCAATTTGAAGACACCAAGATTATAACTATCGGGAAAAATCCTCTCAGGCAATTCATTCCACAACCTAGACGTTCTTATCACAAAATTAGAAAAATTAAAACCTCTTCGTCCGTGTCTTTGGAACATCAACCATGAAACGATGCCACTTCGAGCTACGAGAAGTTCGATAGAAAAATGGGTTAGGTAGCATTATAACATCAGCAGATCATTTATCGGATACGCTTCGGAGGGTGTGCAACCCTCCGAAGCGTATCCGATAAAAAAACTAAGCTAGCAATTTTGTGATGTTCAGGACTTTGAAGTCTTTTACGCACTAGAATGGTCTCACTAGTTTAAAATAACCAAACCAATCCGACCACTGGGAAACAACTTAAATTTTGATCACCAGGTAAAGTATTGCCTGGTTCACGAGTTTGTCTATCGTCAGGTACTATAGTTTTGAAATAATGTTACTGTCACGAATTCTCAAAAAGTACTGAGTGATATTTCTAAAGTAGGTAAAATTAAAATTACCCAAGTAATTAATTAATTAAGTAAAATTAAAGTCGACCCATAGTGCATATAAATTTAACATACATTGAAATTGAAATAATATTAAAAAATTGTACTTAAATTGAATTGACATAATGATGTCCAAAACTGTATCTATGTTCTATAAATCTATCTAAATATACATATATATAAAAGGCAAAGGTGATTGACAGATAGATCCACCCACAGCCCGAACCGCAAGATATAAAAATACTAGAAAATAAATTTCGGTTTAAATCCGGAATTTTAAATTATTATTCGACGCTCAGGCTATTCAAGTTTGAATCTACTATAAAAAACTTACCGAACGCGGGCGAAGCCGTGGGTTAAAGGTAGACTATCTATAATTTAGATAATCAAAATAAAATACAGGTTCAATTAAACACGAATACTCCATGCTTGTCATTTCTCGAAGTTATGGTACGATTATCTGAAAAATAAAGTTGGCAGCACTGGTTCAGTTACTTCCTCACTTCTCAGTCAGTCAGTCAAAAGTCCAAAGTCAAATCTAATTTTCATTTTTCAATCGGTCATAGTGTATCTCTCTACTTAGTCTGTGGTCATAGTCATAGAGAGACACATATCTCTCTACTTAGTCTGTGAGAGACACCAGACCTCTGTAGTATGTAGTCTGTATAAGTGTTCTGTGCAGTGTGTCAGTGTGCACTAGACAGCCAGACACAAAAACAGTGTGTAATTACTACGCGTATAAGTAACTGCTGTATAATTTCAACTATAATTGTATATCTCAAAGATTACTTGACAGTTTTATCTATTAAAAATAACGAAATTACAGTACAAAAATAATCAATCAATTATTTATAGCATAATCACACAAAGCTAACAAAATAAGCACTACATTTTTGTCTCGAGTTCTTTGTTCTTGTGTCGAACTTTGTTTTCAAGCGAAAATGTTTGCGTTGTTTACTTTCTCAATATGTTTGCTGATAAGTCCAACAATCACGTACAAACCTGTGGTATTAATTCACGGAATTATGACAGGAGCCAATAGTATGCAGATGATAAAGCATAGGATCGAAGAGGTAATTATGCATTCGTCCAAGTTCATTGCCAAGTACCAAGGATAACAGCTGACTTTGAGCGTATTTTGCTGTTGTGTTCATAAGGTTATATTTTATTGACAAATAAAATTAATAATGCTTAGTTACTGGTTTTTAGTGCATAGAGTTACTGGTTTAAGTGTTTTAGAAATTTAAGTCTCGAATACAGATTACAGAGGTAAGTAAGTGTAGTTGTTGGGATCTTGTTACTTACAAAACCAACATCACAATTGCAGCAACTAATCATTGTAAAAAGTAAAAAGACTTGCCATTCTGAATTGTGCAATCAGTTTTATCTAAATTATATATATGCAGATTGCCTAAAAAACAATTAATCTTAGTAATAAGGCAGTGACTTCTGATGCTAGTTCATAAGTGTTTGACTGTAGGTAATACTTCTGTTTGATTGTGTCACAAGTAAGATTTTCTATATGTATAGATATTATCGATCAACTTTTTATAGTTACAGCAAGGTTTTAAAAACTTGAAAAAAAATGACATTGTTCATTACAATTGTAATAAGCACATATATTTTAATGTTTTACACTTCTTTGTACGATACTTATTATTGGACAGTAGAATGTTCAATTTAAACCTTAAAAATATATACTCTTTGTATGCTCTTAATTTGTACATTTATCAGTAAAGAACTTTGACTTTGAGTTACATTTTGCCAAATTTTTGCCTCCATATTATATTAAAAAAATCTATCTACTGTGAAAAAAGCAAGAAAAAAATGCTTAAAAATAATTATATATTATATAAGATTGATAGGAGACGTTACAATTGTTTCATTTGAAAAGAAATCTGGATTTTTGGATTTTGTAAAAGATGCTTTTTTTTAAACAGTAAAAATCTCAAATGGCAAACTTTTTATTCCAGAAACATCCTGGTACTATAGTGTACAATGTGGCCCGGTTCGAGAGCTGGTCAAGCCTGGAGAGCATGTGGCACCAGGTCATGGAGATAGGACAGGATGTAGTTAACATTTCATCACAGTACCCGGGTGGAATCAATCTTATTGGTATAGTATATTATTATATTATTCATCTTTATTCATTTGTGGTGGTAAGACTCTTGGCAGAGTCCGCCTGGGGAAGTACATTACCTTTGCAAGCAGTAATGTGCAAACATTACTGTGTTCCGGTTTGAAGGACAATGTTTCCAGAGAAATTACAGGGCTTAGAGATATATCATCTTAGATCTCTGGGTGACGAGCGCAGTGCAGTGCTAGCTAATGATTTGGACCCTTCATGTTCCAATAGCTGAGTGTCACTGTGCTGTTATGTGGCAGGCATGTTGCTTACCATCAGGCATATGTCCTGTTAGTCTTGTCACTTTTTATAAAAAAAATAAAAAAAAAATTGACCATAGCCCATAGTCCATTTTTTTTTTGTTAATTTCTAATCATTATACTTTTGTAAGATTTTCTTATACAATTTTATAAAAAAATTGCTAATTCTATCTGCAAAGGTCAAAAGGTTAAGTTTTACCAATAAAATTGTTTTTCTGATTCCAGGCTATTCTCAAGGAGGCCTAATAGCAAGGGGAATTGTACAGACATTCCCCAATGCATCTATTGACACGTTTATATCACTGAGTTCACCTCAGGCAGGCCAGTATGGAGGTAAGAATGATTCAACATTATTTATAATTTTATAAAGGTTGATTTATCACGCTTGACAACATTTACACTTGATGATAAGTAATTGTAAGTGATGTTCCTACAATGACTTTTTCATTTTTTTATGTTTCAAAATGTAATAATAAATAAATTTGTTTATTTGTGTGTGAATTGTCCACCAATATTTATTTATTTATTATTTATTTGCGAAAATGGGTAATTACAATAAAATCTGAAATCATTGACAACTCCATAATCAATGCGATGGCATAGAAATATTAAGTTGTCTATGACAATTTGATAACATATTTTTTCATAATGTACTTTAAAGCTGCCTATTGAATGAATGGCTACTTGTTTTTGTTACACAATTATATAAAGTTGTTTATAAAATGAATTGTAAAGCATCTGTATGCTCTTTAACGTTTATGGTTTGGTCTATGATGCAACACATCTAAAAACTACTGTACAAACGCAAACAGGAACAATAATATTTTATATCGAGGCTTTTTATAGTGTTGCCAGTCGGATTTTTCAAAAATCGAGGCTTCCTCACCTCAGCAAGACACAGATGTAGCCCACAGAGGGGCTTTTAGTGGATAAGATCTGGCATTACTTGCCAACACCCTAATATGGCTCTGCAAATACGGTATCTGCAAAGGATTTCCCTCCATCAATAAAGAAAACGAGCAGGTCTTGTGCCTGATGGTAAAGAACATCCCTTTCCCATGACATCATAGTGTTACGCAGATATTGGAACATGAAGAGTCCAAATCATTACCTAGCGGCCTTGACCAAGAGATATAAGATGTTGTGACTGAAGACTAATTTTAATATTTCTCCATTACAGCGGGTTTCCTCCACCTAGTGTTTCCAAACCTGGTGAAGGACACAGTCTGGCAGTTGTTTTACTCTGATGTGGGGCAGCACACGTCCGTCGGAAACTACTGGAACGATCCGTTTCACCAGGAGCTATTCGAGACCTATAGCGTGTACTTGCCTTACATCAACAATGAACTACCGTAAGTGGACACATTCAATGCAGTGTAAAATTGTTTTGAAGAAAAAATCTTTCACTGTTGGAAATGTACATGATCCCTGAGTGCTATACACTCTGCTATAATTTCTATCCTGTTCGATTTCTATGCTATTTAGGGAGGTTTTTCAAACGACAGATAGGTATCAGTGTGCCAAATAATATATTTAGATAATTTAAAACAATAATTAATCAATTAATAACAGATAGATAAAAAATAGCTATGCAAAAACAAAACTAAACACTGGTTTCTAAATGAATTACATAAGATAACATAAAAAATATATAGTCCAAGATCCCAGAGCCGCCAGATGTCACCTATTTTCTCATGGATGAAATGTGGACAATTGAGTAGAGTTAGTATGTACTAAGAACACATGATTACCCGCTAACTTGCTTAGACGGCCAATTTTGAGATACGGGGTCCAGGAGCTACATTACTTACTTCACGTATTTTCTGATAACTACTTTTCACGTATGTTATAGGCAATGTCTTAACAAATAAGGCCCCAATACTCCCAGACAGTTTCTGTCGGCCGTTTTGCTTAAACAGACGCTTTAAAACTCTATTATTTTGTAAGTTTTGATGATTCATGAAGTTAAGATAATAAATTGTGCCTAAAATTAGTGATCAAAAGAGTTTACTCTATAAATTCGACGCAATCCCCAGACGGTTCCATGGTGTAATGGTTAGCACTCTGGACTCTGAATCCAGCGATCCGAGTTCAAATCTCGGTGGAACCTGTTCTTTTTGCATAATATTTTTTTCTGATATTTGTTTCTATGCTTATACATTTTTAGTTGTAGCAATAAAATTTGTGTTTTAAACATTTTTCGTAATAATATAAATCATAAACGTGTTTTATCGCCTTACCTTATTTTCGTATGTAAATATTTTTGTATAATAGTATATATTTTTTATGTTTGTATTTGTATTCATTCGAAACGGGTTAACCGATTTTTATGAAACTGTTTGTGTATATGGTAGGTCCATTGTTTATAAAGGATTTTATAATTGCGATTCAATTGTTATTAATTAACAATAGTGATGTCGTTTACGTACATGAAGTGTCGCGTCACTTTATTATTTCATTGGTTTGATAAGTTTTAAAGCATAATAACAATTTCCGGGTCGAATAATTTGAGGTTTAAGGTTTAAAGACATTTATTCTCATATAAGATAATTATCACTTCCATGAGAACACTTATAAATAATAAAAACACTAGGTTATTAAAAAATTTGTTATTAAATATTAAATACTCTATTTATATTATTTTATATATAAACAAGCTGTCCGCTCTGACTTCGCCCATCTTCTTCTTGTCGTGTCAGCGATTCAATTGTGGGCTGGCTACATTTTAAAACTTGTTTTTTAATGATTTTATTAAATTTTTAAATTTTGTCTTTTAATATTTTTTTGTATTTTTTGCGTACATATGTAACCCATACCACTTAGGGCCTACATATGTATATTGAACGGTGAAAGAATTTTTTGAAATCGGTCCAGTAGTACCTGAGGTACAAAGCAAACAAGTAAACTCTTCAGCTTTGTAATATTAGTCTAAGATTTGCAGATAATAATGTATGGAAAGTAAAACATCAAACACAGCTAATTAGTTATAATTAATAAAATAATTAAACAAGAACGCAATAAATAAAATATGCGCAAAAAGCTACTTTAACCCAGAACTAATGAAGGTCAACTTAGCTAAGATAAAATTGACGTCATCCACCAATATCAATATGTATCAAGGAGAAAAACATCTGATAAATACTAATATATGTCAAAATAACGTCATTGATAAACAAGCTCAATAGGTATAATAGTTAAATTTCAAACATAGCTTACTCTAATACAAAAAATGCAAACGAATTATCGAAGATTTATGAACTTCGGAGAGTGTGCAAATGATCTGTATGATCTTATACCACCTTGCCTTTTTTTTCTATCGTACTTCTCGTAACTCGAAGAAGCGGCACCGTTTCATGGTGGATATTCCAAAGACACGGACAAAGAGGTTTGACTCTACGTTTGTGATAAGAACGTCTAGGCTATGGAATGAGTTGCCTGAGTGGGTTTTCCCGATAGTTGTAATCTTGGTGTCTTCAAATAGAGAGTGAATCGGTTTCTTCTAGGTAAACACGCTCCATTTTAGACCGCATTAACATCAGGCGAGATGGCGGTCAAGTGTAAACCTATAAAAGGTTAAAAAAAACTTTATTTTGTAGTTCTTGGGAAATAGTTTTTGGTTCGTTTATTTATTACTAGCCCTACTAGGTGTTGTGCCCAAATAGTTTCTGGCCCCTTTTTTAATTTTCATTTTACCATAACCTAGTAAGAAAATTGACAAAATTTATGTTAATTATCATTTTACTTTACATAATATTATGTTAATTTTCATTTTACTGGTTTTATAAAATTAACATAAATTATGTTAATTTTCATTTTACTACTACAACTACTACTACAGTACTAGGTACTGGAATATAAGAAAATGTGTTCTATTCCAGCCTATAACCTAGTTGTTCCTTTTAACCCGATTCATTAAGGCTTTCCGACGCGACGTGATTGAGCAACAAACAACCAATTATTCACATTTGTAATATTATTACGACTGATAGGACCTGTGGGGTGAAACAATAATTTTAATTGGGAAGCGACTTTAACCGACTTTGAAAAAGGTTAGGAAGGTTCCGTTCCGTTCGTTCCCCGGCGATTATCGAGATTTACTGAAAAACTAATATAAATTGGCTGAACCACCGGTACCTTAGCTTAGTTACCTTACGGTTAGCACCGGTTTTTTTAAACGAAGTTCCTTACGGCACTTTTAGAGGAGATAGGGATTTTGCTGCGCGACCTACTAAAACCGTAAAAGAAATATGTAACGGAAGTGATGCGTAAAAACTCCCCATGGCCAGTGTTGCCAAATTAATTTTTCAGATGATCGTACCATCAATAGTAAAATTAAGCAATATAATTTTTGCAAATTGTGTTGCTTCTATATTATTCGAAGAACTTCGTTTCTACCTGGTGTCCGATGATACCACATATTCTTTTACAGTGTAACCCGTACAAGTGTTGGCCGAACAAGTGAACTTCCGGGGTGGGGGTTTGTGATGTCCACATTAAAATCGTATATAGACGTGACGTCACTCGAGACTTCTAAACACTTATCTTTGTTATTTTTGGTTTGAGAAGCAAAAGACTCTCTCAAACTTTGTTTGAGAAACAAAAGATGCAAAATTTTATTTTTAACCCCCAACCAAAATAGGTGTGTTATAAGTTTGACGTCGATGTCTGTCTGTCTGTCTGTCTGTCTGTCTGTGTGAGTCTGTCTGTGGCACCGTAGAGCTCAAACGAGTGGCCCGGTTTCGATGCGGTTTTTTATTTAAAAGATAATATCAAGATGGCCGCCTCCACAATATGGCGGACAAAATATTTCTTCACAACCACCTCAATATGGATATCAAATGAAAGGGCTTGACTAGTAGAACACTATACACTATAAAAAAATCAAATCCAAGATGGCCGCCACCACAAAATGACGAATTATATTTTTTTTTTTACTACTACCTCAAAATGGGTATCAATCGAAAAGGCATGATTAGTAGAATACATTGCACTATGACAAATTTCAAATCCAAGATGGCCGCTTCCACGAAATGGCGAAATACATTTCTTTTTTCACAACTCCTCTAAAATGGGTATCAAATGAAAGGGCTTGACTAGTAGAATGTTGCATACATAAAAAATCCGAGGTAGTCGGGGTTAATAATCAAAAT
Source organism: Ectropis grisescens (assembly GCA_017562165.1). Classification (NCBI taxonomy): domain Eukaryota; kingdom Metazoa; phylum Arthropoda; class Insecta; order Lepidoptera; family Geometridae; genus Ectropis; species Ectropis grisescens. The sequence continues at coordinate 5,797,443 of CM029770.1, read as the reverse complement.
TTTAAATTTTGTTCTTGTCTACAATTGTTGTCATAATATATAGTTTCCAAAATATCGGCTAAAACAGTTTTTTTTTTCAATTGGCGTTTGAAGCTCTACCTGGATCTGTGAGCATTTTGTAATTTTATGCTCAGTAAGTGATCTTTACCTCATACAAAAATATTGAATTAGAAATTTAGTGCAAAGTTGACCAAAACCGTCTATTTTTACTGGCCTTTCATGACGGTTCAGCACATTTTTTAAAATTTTTGACGAACTTATTAGGAAACATTTTAAAAGGATGCATGAAATTGGAAAAGCCGTTGTCAACGTGTGACCAAAAAAGAAAAGGTTCAGTTTTGTATACCTACGAGTACAGATAAATTTAATATTTTTTCGTTTACCTATATAGCAACAAAAATCTTATCACTAGTATAAACAAATCTTGAACAAAAAATGAGTTTAAATTACATAGTCCAATATTTTAATGTTATTTCTGCACTGTGGCACCGATTCCGCGCACCAGAATGGTCGCGAGAACAAGACAGCGTTAAATGCCTACTTTGACAGAAATACTTAGCCTTAAAATAAAATAAAAACTACGCGGGTGAAACCAGAGGCCGTGGCAATAAGCATGACCATCTAGAAATGCCGACGCATTCCTAGATGACCAATGGGAAATGCTGACGCATTCCTAGATGACCAATGGGAAATGCTGACGCATTCCTAGATGACCAATGGGAAATGCTGACGCATTCCTAGATGGCCAATGGCAATGGTCCGGAGTATACCCGAAGATTTCTTATAATTCCCGTGCGTGACGCTAGAATTAAATTCACAAAAAATCTGTGGCGCGCCAAAAGAAGTTTTCACTCCAATCTATACTAATATTATAAAGCTGAAGAGTTTGTTTGTTTGAACGCTAGGATCTCGGGAAGTGCTGGTCCGAATTGAAAGATTCTTTTTCTATTGGATAATCCATTTATCGAGGAAGGCTATAGAAAATAACGCTACTATTAACAGAAGCGGAGCATGAATCAAGAATATAACAAAATCGGGAAAAATATTCCTTTTTAAGAGTTTTCGTACGTTTCGTGCTTTGACATGACACATGACAGCATGTGTCTAAGATTGCGTCATTGAATATCACAGATTACATACCTCTTGAATATAAAACCTTTGCTAATCTCTAAGTTGGTACGACCAATTTCCGACAGGTGGCGTAGCAGGTAGCTGAAGAGGTGTTTTGTTTGCAAGCGATATTATCAGGAATGACTGAACCGATTTCTAAAATTTTTTCATCTTTGGATATGTGCGGGATCTCGATGAGTGCTATATATGTTCCACGGGCGAAGCCGGGGTGGACATCTAGTAAACTATATTTTGAATATGTGTTTTTTCCAGGTCCGCGAAATCGGACGACTTTAAGAACAACCTTTTGCGTCTGAAGAGGCTGGTGTTGATTGGCGGACCGGACGACAACGTCATCACTCCCTGGCAGAGCAGGTTAGTGTATATATTTGAAGGGAACAATTCTTTGCCTTTTTGCATTAGTGAAATCGTGTGCATTTGTGGCACTGACATGACTGTGTAATGGGAGAATATCTGTAGATACAAGTATAAGTATAGATGACGTATTGTGTTTTTTAGTGCAGTTAAACACTAGAGATTATCGAGTATGCCTATTGTGTTTTTATAGATAGATAGATACTCTTTATTGACACACCAAAAAAAAGATACAAAGCAAAAAAATAAACAAAAAAATAGTAAATTAGTGCGACAGTGGGCGGCCTTATCACTAAAAGCGATCTCTTCCAGGCAACCTTAGGATGGAAAACAAAATGTGGACAAGTCAGAAATTGGGGTGCGTAAATAAGAAATACAAAAAAACATACTTATAGTAATAAAAATAAATAATGGAAAGAAAAACATATTTATAATAAAAATAGAACACAACAATACTAATACTTAAATATTAAAGTATCATAAACTAATAAATACTATTAAAATAAATATACACAAATAAAATATAAATATATAATAACAGCTGTAATTACAATACTCAACAACAAGTCAACATTTCGACAAATAGGTATAATTGTTTCACATCTTTTTTGAAAGTGTTTAGTGAAGGAGAAAGTTTTATGTGTGGAGGACTCTTTAGAACCGTTGTTTAATAAACTTTACAAAACATCCTGCTGAAACACAAGACGTTGGCGTAATTGCGCTCACTAAACATATCACACATACATACCACAACCGGATAGAACCCAGAAATTAATAGAAGATGAATCAGATGACATATAATACGATACAACTGATTGAAAGCTAAAAAAAAGAAGAAGAAGACTTTATGACTGTATTGCCAGACATATTGCATGCCTCTACAAGAAGAGGCCAGTTTGTATGGGTCAACTTTTAAAATGTTTTGTATCACCTTATCTTACCTGCAAACAGCAATAAAGATTTTTGTATTAGTATTTACACAATTTGAAAAGTATATGATATCATGCTAATTTTACAAAATTAAAAAAACTAAAAAGTTTGGTTTTCTGTTGCTGCTCGTTGGTGAATACTTCGAAACAGCTAAACCGATGGGAATTCAATTCGGAACACAGATAGATTATAGTCTGGAATAGCATATAGTATCTCGGGAAAATAAAAGCAACGGAAACAGCGCCGGTAAAACCGCGAGGCGGTGCTAGTCTAATAGGTTTTTTTGTTTGAACGCGCTACATACATACTACGGGCAAAGTATTAAAGTATTTGTTTTGTTTTCCAGTCAATTTGGTTACTACGACGTCGACAACGATACAGTGGTGGAGATGAAGTCCCAAGATATCTACCTGTCCGACCGGATCGGGCTGCAGACGCTAGACAAGGACGGGAGGCTGCACGTCATCACCATACCCGGGGTCAACCACTTCAGCTGGCATATGAACGTGACTATCGTGGACGACTGTCTGTTGCCGTATTTGGACTAAATTTAATATTTATTGCGACCATCAAATCTGCTAATGCCTCTGTCACTCACTCAGGTATTCGTTCACGCACTCATTCGTAATTCGTAGTTCACTCACTCATTCACTCATTCGCTCACTCACTCGCACACTGATTCGTTTTGACAATTACTTGTCTGACCGGATGGGTTCCAGGCTCTAGAAAGGGACGGAAGACTGCACTTCATCACTATACCGGAGTTAACCACTTCAGGTGGCATATGAACGTGACTATCGAGGACGACTGCCTTATTTGGACTACATTTATTGCAACTATCAAATATGCAAATTCATCTCTCTGGTAATTCACTCAGTCATTACTTGACTCACATGTTCGTTCACACACTCACCCATTCGTTCATTCACTCGCCCATTCCTTCACTCATTCGCATCTTCATTCACTCACTCGCCCGTTCATTCATTCACACACTCACTCTTTCGTTTACTCTTATCACTAATCCGTTCACTCACTCTCTTATTCGTTCACTCACTCATTATTTAGTAATTCGTTTACGTACTCGCTCGCTCTCTAATTTTGTGATAAAAGGCTTAAATAGACGCTTGACACGGACCGTAGTCTGTAACAAGAAGACCGATCGGTCCATTCGATGTTGGCTTCTCAGCGCGTCAACATGTCTAGCGTTATGCCGCTTATTTCATCGAAACTCGATAAGACGACTCAAATATAGCAACTACTTACTATATTTCTCCATCGTAACTTATTTGTAATTACTATGGTTATTTAATTATTGGCAACGCAACGTGATTTAATCGTGAGATTTTGTCGAATGACGACTGAACCTAAAATCGGTGTAGTTCGCCGTCCACTCGATCGAGTCGGTGCGTACGCACAACATTAGTTAGTCGCCGCACCGAGTACGCGAGAACGGAATAATAATATTCACAGCAGCGACGTCCACATCCTCGAATATGATTCCTGACGAACCATATTCTTGGTGACCAAAAATCAAATTCGAGCGTCTATGGATGCTATGATAGGATGAAGATTGTTCTTATGAAATTACAATATTGTTATATTCTATATTGGAAAACCTCCAAATTATTACCATGTTCATGTAGACCCTTTATAGGGAATTTTCGTGTTTAATGATAAAATTTCCAGTGAACAGCAATGTAAGCTTTTTTTTTAATTTAATCATTTTACAAGCTCTGGCTAATGTTATATAGATCTGTGCCAAATTACAATTTTACTATTCTCATAGTTCCTCTGTGTACATATATGTATAGTAGTTGATAGAAATGTGCAATCTCACTTTTGATGAAATCTCGTTTGTCCTAAATAGCTTAAAAAATAAATATTTTAATTAAATTTATGACTGACAATGCTTTGTTTGTCTATAGTGCCGTAGGTCGTGGGTAAAATTTCCGCCCAAGGCCAGTTACTTCAATGACGAATACGGATGTATCTTCTGTGTTTTAGTGTTTCTTTGTATCATAAAAAAGGATTTATAATTTGATTACTTATGTAAGCATTAGGTCAACTATATGACTCCCATTTTACAAGCTTTGCTTAGCTTCGGGTTGATAAGATAGGGAGTGAAATATCCGCACATATTTATTTAATGTATTAACAATATTCTTTAAAAAAATCTAATACATATTAAGGATTTATCCAAAACGTAGGTATGCTCTGATAAATATATATATAAGAATAAAAACTGTAAAGTGCGATAATAAAAAATAAGTTTTGGGGTACCAAATCGTGTGTTGAATTTATAAAATTCTGGCTTTTCTTTTTACAAGTTTTTTAAGCAATATTATTTCTAAGTAGCAAAATGTGTCATAATAATAATTTATTTTATTTTTAGTAACTTTTTTTAATAATTAATAATTCTGAGCGTTTATACTGTGTAAATATTAGCGCGAAACCAATAAAGCATTGGCAGTGATACGGACTACCGATATCATAATTACCATATGCTTTATTTCTTTCAAAAAGCCGCCTTAACTCGTTGTCCGAGCGTTGCCGAGTGATGGCCAACGCCAACGTGCATACAGCCTGTCTTGATCTTGACTTGCCATCGCTCGGCGTCGCTCGCCTATCTGGCCGAGTGAAGGCAAGCGCTAACGTGTACTGTACAGAGCTCATAATGTGTTCCACCGAACATAGATGCGCTTACGCTTGCGTGGTGTAATAGTGTCATAATTTGTCAATAGATGGCGTTTGTTCTAACTCTATATGTAGTGCATGTAAACTCTTTGGTTCGAAAAACGTCCTAGAATGAAACTAGGAACGAAAGTGAATGAAGCAATAAAGTTCTAATAATTTGTTTAATAAAGTGTTTAAAGAATATATATATTTTAAAATATTGAGAGTATTTCTCAAACGTCAGAACTGGCCTTTTATTTTTTGAAGACTATAATTGTATTATAATAATATTATAATAACAAAAAAATCTTTCATGTTTTTCTAATGTTATTATTTGCGAATAATATTTATACATTTGAAACCGTTAGTGGTTTATTCTTTGCATATGCTTTGTAAATTGTGTAAAAATGACTCCTTGTGAAATTCGGGTGATAATTAGAAATTTAAGTAAAAATATAGGTTTCTCATTTTAGACATTTTATTGTATTCTAAATGGAAAACAAACAGCATTACACAATCAAAAAATTTAGATGAGTAGAAACACTGAAGCCACAGTTGTCACTGTTATTATTTTTAAGCTCTCATAGGTACATAAATTAGCTTATTCTACAATTATGTATGATCAAGAGAGATAGAATATCCCTAACCAAATGCTCTGGTTTTCAATTTAGCACAAAATAGTACATAAAAAAATGTATCGAACATTTTGTCGCTAATGGGAAAACTATTATATTAAGGAAAACTCATTATTATAATCTGCAACGTGAATAAGTGATTTTTTAAAATAAATAATTACCAACCTGTGACTTTTCGCTGTTAAGGGTTTGTTGCAATCTTATCACTTTCAATTCTTACTAATAGTCCAAGATCCCAGATCCGCCAGATGTCACATATTTTCTGATGAACGAAATGTGGACGATTGAGTAGAGTTAGTACGAACACATGCTTACCCGCTAACTTGCTTAGACGGCCAATTTTGAGATATGGGGTCCAGACGATACTTCACGTATTTTCTATCTAATAACTGATTTTCACGTATGTTATAGGCAATATCTTTAAAAATAAGGCCCCGATACTCCCAGACACTTTCCGTCGGCCGTTTTGCTTAACAGACGCTTTAAAACTCCCAAAATAATGACTTAACTTCACTTAAATTCTCATACTCCATTTGTATATATGTTTATCAGACATATATAGACAGCCTTTTCCGAATAGACAGACCGATGTAAGGGGCCAGTCATCCCCTAAACTCATAATCTCGTACATAAATGTGTTTATGTACCTTCTGGACTCCATATCTCAAAATTGGCCGTCTAAGCAAGTTAGCGGGTAAGCATGTGTTCTTATCACGTACCTACTAACTCTGCTCAATAGTACACATTTCGTTCATCAGAAAATACGTGACGTCTGGCGGCCCTAGGATCTTACTCTATAATGATTGAAAATGAAAAAAAAACGCTAATAAATGAGAAGGAATTTACAATTACAAAGCAATTACAATAAAATAAATACTAGATTCATACAATTTTGTATCTAGCATTGTAAAAATGTAAATGTAAAAATGTTAACTAATAAAAAAATCTGTAAAATGTTTATTACTTGAAAAATATGTATACGAAAGAGCATTTGTCGATTTTTCATTTCAGCATTTCATATCGATTAATCTAGAAAATGATCACATTGTGTTAAATGATTAAAAAAAATATTGATAACTTAAATGGTTTTACAAGTGGTTTTTTTACAAATATATAATCTGTGTGTATCCTGTATAATATGTCGACTTATGTGGTAAACCATGGATTGTAATAATAATATGCTCCTGACATATATGACATAATAAGTCTATAGGATTTCAGAACAAAGAATGTAATAAGAGGAAAAGTTAATTTTATACGCTAATGAATATGGAATACTTAATTTACAATGTATGCCAAAAAGTCTTATAATTTAACTTTGTAGATCTGTGTTTGTTCAAAATCATCTACTATTATTGTAGTGGGTAATTTGTGTTAGTTTTTGCAATATATTTTTTATACGGCATTTGGTGTTTTATTTATTTGTGTATATGGAATAACATAAAAACAATATAATACGAAACAAACTATTGTAAAAGAATAAAATTAAAAATGTTGACCAACCCCCGACTACCTCGGGTTTGTTGTACAGATTACAACATTCTACTAGTCAACCCCTTTCATTTGAAACCCATAATAAGGGAATTGTGAAAAAAGAAATGTATTTCGCCATTTTGTGGTAGCGGCCATCTTGTATTTGAAATTAGTCATAGTGCAAAGTATTCTACTAGTCAAGTCCTTTCGTTTGATACCCATATTGAGGTAATAGTGAAAAAAATAATATAGTTCGCCATTTTGTGGTGGCGGCCATCTTGGATTTGATTTTTTTTATAGTGTATAGTATTCTACTAGTCAAGCCCTTTCATTTGATATCCATATTGAGGTAGGTTGTGAAGAAATATTTTGTCCGCCATTTTGAGGAGGCGGCCATCTTGAATCGATATTAACCAAACATAGCTAAGAACATCCGCACGGATATTAACTTTCAAATAAAAAAATCTGGATTGAAATCGGCCCATTCGTTTGTGTTATACTGTGTCATAGACACAGTATAACATAAATATACATAGACAGACAGACAGACATCGACGTTAAACTTATAACACCCCCTTTTTTGGTCGGGGGTTAAAAAAAGTCGGGCGTAGTCTCGCTAAAACAAAAAAATGTGTCACTAGAGTCAGCCACATTTGGACGTGTGCGTTGGCAGGTTATCACTGGTAGGCTGACACGCACACATGTACACAAGTAGCGCGTGTAATGACCCACTGATGTGTGCGTGTCAGCCTGTATGTGACAGTGCACACGTGCATATAATGTGGCCGACTCGATGGATACAGTTTTTGTATTAGCGAGACTACGTCCGACTTTTTTTATACGTCCATGTTTGTGTATGCAAGATGTATGATATCTCCGCCATGAACCGGCTCTTCTGCCGCCTAACTAAATCGGAATCCGCTTTGCTGTTTGCGGTCTCTATCATTTCGAGCAGAAAGAAAAGAGAGAGGAATATCGAAGTTTTGCATCTATTTTACGCGTTAGCGCTGCCTCAATTTTGATGGTTATTTTTTTGTTTGTGTCTCCCTTCACCGCTAAAGCTAATGTCATGCCTACATCAGCATAAATTGAAAAAAAATACCCAGAAAATCGACCTTTATTTTGAAAGTGGCCGTTTTTCCACTCTTTGAGTATCCACTATCTAAAGTATCCTAGGTAAAGTATAAAATATTATAATATATTATGTAATTTTATTAATGGATGTAAATCTGGAAATAAACAAATTTCATAAAGTAACTAGGGCACTAGGTCTTGAGTCTAAAAAAAAAGAGTAAATATTTAGATTACGGCGAATATCCGAAACCATAAAATATTCAATGTAGCAGTCACAACGTGGTAACATGACTACTTTTATTCATAACTGATTTTATTTGCACTTAATTGAGGGCAAGTTGTGATATCACTATCACATCATCAGGTGCAATACATAATACGCGATATTACGAGTGACAAAATCACGTGAGGCATTCCAAATATCTCAAACACGAATGACTCAGGCCACAATTCTGGCTACCGTCTTATCACTATCAGTTCCGTTTGCTATCAGTTGCTATTTGGAATTTCCTAAGGAATTTAAACGAATACTAACATTTGCTTTGTTACCGGATTACAAAGAAATTATTTGCAAGACAAATTACCTCCGGCTAAATCTTCGCTCATAAACATCAGATCATAATATATGGTGGTCGATTTGAAAACCTCCCCCTTTTTGGAAGTCGGTCAAAATGGATTCATACTGATTTTGAATGAATTTTCGCAGAACTAGGGTTTTACAAACGGTGTTTCTCATTCAGCTAAAAATGAAAAAAGACGAAGACTTCATCAGCTGACTATTATTATCATTGTATAAATTCAGACCAATGGAAATTATGTTGCAAGGCATATTGCATGCCTCAAGAAAAAGAGGCCAGTTTGTATGGGTCGGGTCAAGTATCACCTTATCTTACCTGCAAACAGCAATAAAGATTTTTGTATTTTTCAAAATAGACCAAATCCTTTATCATAATGTGCAGGCCTTTTAGGTTTGGTAAAGAACTCTGCTGGTTTTGGTAGGAGGGCAGGGGGAAGTGTACAATACACCCCTAGCGGGACATCAGTGCAGGTCTATCACCCCCACCCTGAATTAGATGTAGGTCTTATTATTCTATTTATTATATTAAATAGGCCTTTATCAGTACATCACATCACCAGGGTTAAAGTGTGGTAAGGTAGTAGTGGTAGGGCTCTTGGCAGAGTTGCCTGGGGAAGTACCACACCTTGGCCAGTTATGCCACCGCCAAGCAGTAATATGCAAACATTACTTTGTTTCGGTTTGAGGATTAATGTTTCCAGAGAAATTACAGGGCTTAGAGATATAACATCTTAGATCCCTGGGTGACGAGCGTAGGGCAGTGCTAGGTAATGATTTGGACTCTTCATGTTCCAATAGCTGCGTTTCATTGTGCTGTTATGGGTAGGCATGTTGCTTACCATAAGGCACATGTCCTGTTCGTCTCGTCACTCTAAACTATATAAAAATATTTATTCCATTTTTGGCCCTCGAATCATTATCATCATCATCATCAGCCTCTCGTAGTCTCCTGCTGGGCATAGGCCTGTCTTATGCCTCGCCACTCTACCCTATCCTCAGCTTTACGTCTCCGTCCAGTGTCTGAAGTCTTCCGTATATTGCCAATCCATTTAGTCTCAGGGTGTCCTACACTACGACAAATCCAAAGACTAATAATATTCAAATAACACGACATTAGGTACATCATTCCATTAATCCATACAACGCTTACCTACCTAAAAGGAAAACGAAATGAAAATTAATTCTAATTTAAACCAATAAATTATTACTCCATTAGTTCGGGGTCAGGGCAATCCCACGTTCCAGTTCCAAAGCGATGTACTTATGTACATCGCCATTAGGTTATTAGCTATTCATATTGAGTATTCGTCTTTTCCCGGTTTCGACCGGTGGACCCCCGGTAAAGACAATTATTTCTAAACTGATCAAGAGTTCTGATCTCTGATCACCCTAGTCATCCTAGATAAGACTATGAGGACGCGCCCCCGCCCGGACGTCAACTCTCTTTCTATAAAAAACGTAATTTTGAAATAAACTCGCGGCTTTCATACTCCGGTTCTACTTCGTTTTGTCTGATCAAAATTGACCTAATTAGAAGGCTTAGGCATTTAAATGGACGAAACGACGGATCGAAGTAGAACTGGAGTAGGAAAGCCGCGAGTGTATTTCGAAATTATCTATCTTTTGCGTTGAAAGAGAGTAGTACCTAGACGTCTAGTTATGTTAAACTCAGGATCAAGGAGCTTGAGAGTCGAGTTTTATCCGTTCACAACGCATCTAGTTTTAGTGTTTTGTTTCGGTCTAGTGGAAATCTGTAAGGTAGATGTAATGATGCTAGATTAATGTACCTATAATGCATGCGAAGAAGCGATTTCTGCGCCCCCCTGGTCACCACCCCCTAGACTGCAGTTCTGCAGTCTTATTAGACTAAGGGTTAAGCAGGCTCTGGCCATGATTTTTAGAGCTGAGCTCTTTTAACGCTACTTTGAATGGACTCTTGAGGAAGAGGGCGTGTGATATCCGCTTTGGCCATTTCTTGACCCAAAATATCTTCTGGTAAAATATACCTAAGTATAGGTACTGTGCTAGCACAAAGTATTGGACAACACGATTTTTACGATATTATTCTTTTGTAGCTTTATCGGACGTTTTATGATTATCAAAGAACTTGTCGTATTTAAAATAGAGTTTGTAATAAGTATCGTAAATTGTTTTGTAGCTAATACATCAAGTGACGTGCGAATGAACGAGGATTTGGTTATACCTGAATCTTGTAAAAGTACAGTAATATAGGTACGTAAGCCTTTTAGGTCTCCTTAGTCAGTACCTATTTGTTATAAAGTACATTATTACTGTGAAATGCAAGTTGGACCTTGAATTAGTGGTAGGCTGGTAGGTACCCGAAGAGTTTACATATATTAATGTAATTTTTTACATCCCCTTCAAAATGATTACCGCGTCCGGCTTGCACTTGGCGGTGTTTTGGTAGTCTTTGTTTGACATCAAAGTAGGCATAACAATTGAATAATATTTCAAGTGAGACAATGAGGCGTTTTGCAGACGCAAAAAGTCTTGTCAAAGATAGTTCTAAATATTGCCAAGTGTGGCACCACTGTTGGTTTTTGTGAAATTTCTCTAACAAAATAAAACATTGGCGCCACCTACGGTGAAATTGGGAACTGTCTTTGATAGATCTTTTTGCACCTTGAAAACGCCACATTAGGTATCACCCATTGAGTTATTTGTCCTCAATGGTATCACCGTTATGTCTTCGGAGCAAAGAGGCTCTCTAAAAACTCTTCTGTTACCTGTATGTAGGTGTTGGATTGTTTTTTTGTTACAAATTTTTATTACTAATGTTATTAAACGCGAAAGTTTGTAAGAATGTATGAATGTATGTTTGTTACTCTTTAACGAAAAAAATTCTGAAGGGAATTTTTTGGTTTGTTATATACGTATTCCATACTCTGTGGAAATTACGGCATAAAAGGCATGCCACAATACATGTCATACCTGTTCTTTTGCTGCGAATTTAGGAGGGTAATTACCGTAATTATAGTATTGAATCCGAAAAAATCTAGGTGCAAATTTCAAGAGGCTCCTAGTTCCTGCCCATTTAACGACAGTAACTTATCGCGAAGTGCACTCATAATTAAGTACACTCGTACCCATTTAAGTACCTACGACATGGATATGGAAGATAATCGTGTTTGAAAAATTCCCCGTGAAATGCTACCCATGGGTACTTTTACAATGGCTAGCAATGAGTCTAATTCAATCAGCATGAGTGTCTGTTTTCAATTTTGAGGCATTTTCCACTAGTACAATAAGAAAAACACATTTCTATATTCAATTCAATTAATTTAATTGCGTATACGATTTTTTTTGCGTATCATTTGTTTCATTTATATATATAGTAGAACAAGAGGGAACATAAACTAAGGTCTATTTACGTAAATACGAGTAAGCCTATAGCAGTAGGCATTTGGCGCCAACTGATCGATATAATTTTTTTAATGTTTACAGCATAAAATGATACATTTAGGTAATATCTGTAGGTAAACTATAAGACCAGCAAACCAACTGGCAACTCTATCGCTGCAAGCGATTTCCCCCTGACAGCCTTGGGAGTCTTGGAACGGATAAAAATCTTGGAAAAATGTAGGTATATAATTCGGTGTGCATAAGACTATTGGTACAATAAGACCACGCTTTAAACATACATCCAGTTTTCAAATGTCAAAGATCTCAAAGAAAAAAACAGCGGGCTTAGCAAAGGTCTTTTTCAGGGAAAATATTTTTTTCATCCAACCGCTAAAGTCAGAAAAAAACTCTCTAGAGAGAGTAAAGTAAATTTGAACAATCGAATTCGATTGTTGTCATTCTATTTTTCTTTTTAAATTTTTGGAAATTGTCCAGTCGAGCAATAAAGCACCTCGAATATCCTTTCCTCGAAGCATTTCAGGCCAGTTTCGACCCCAGCGGCTGAACAGATCAGGTTGAAATTTGGAAGAGAGGTAGGCTTTTTATCACAGTACGGCACCGGCAGAAGTGTATAGTAATTATTAATTAATTTAAACAAATGACAGTCATAGGAACTGCCGATAGAAGTGAAAACTTATTACTCTGTATTTGATCTTTGGAAACTACGCGGGTGAAACCGGAGGGCGTGGCTATAAGCATGGCCATGGTCCCGAGTTTACCCGAAGATTTCTTATCATTCCTGAACGTGACGCTAGAATTCAATTCACAGCCCATGAAAAATCTGGATGTGGCGCGCCAAAAGAAGATTTCACATCGAAAATAAAAAAGATCATTTATTATTATTTTAATGCGACATAACACAGCGAAATGATAGTGGCAGCAAACAGACAGCAGCAGCTGACTGTATCTAACTAAACCGACCAAATTTTCAAAAAAAATATGTTAATCGCTGCCGTTTATGAAGCTGCCACGAAACGGACATTGGCAGAGATGTGACAACCACATGTCACAGCGCGCGCCATAAATTAAGAAAAAAAAAACTCGTTCGGGCACATTCTGCGGTCCCGAGTTCACCCGAACGAATCTTTCTCTTCTGAAGTCTGAACGGACTGCAGGCCTGTGAACAAACTTTATGGGTCAAATGAACCAGCAGGAGACCTATGTAGGATGATAGAAGGGTATAAAATATGTAATAAGATTCAGCACTATGCCGTTACTTGTAAGCTGTCCAACTGAGTGCAGATGAGCATTCAAAAGCGCAAGTAGAGTGGTAAGTTTTGGTCATTTGTTTTTGTACGGCATTCTTACCATCAAATAGATCCATGGAAAATAATGAGAAAACGCGTAGTGCCGTACAAAAATAGTGCGCCACCAAACCAGAAACATGTTTGATTTTTCGCGAATTTTCAGGGAAAATTTGGTCATTTGATACTGTACGGCATTGGTTCCATACAGTTGCAACAGCCCGTCTATCGTCTAACCCATTATTCCGCAACGCCGTACAAAAATAATTCGACAAGAGGAAAACATCGAGGAATCAATCTCATCTTTTCAGTGATCCTTGGATGTGATTTGATACAGTACGGCATCGGTTCCAAAACATTATCTAGCAGTCAAACGTACAGTTAAAAATAATGCCGTACAAAAATGATTGTTCATTTAAATGTTTATCGATAATTACCTTAATTTCAACGTATACTTACTTGATTTATAAAGGTGGTAGGTAAAAAACGTATACTTGAGTTATACTTAATTTGATACTGTACGGCACCTTATTTTTCTAAATGATATTACTAAAAACTATTGTTGTAGAGTACAAAAAAACACGTGTTCTAAAAAAATTACAGAGGAATCCAAAACATGCAAATTTTCATTTATTTCAATAATCATAGATTAATGAAATATAGCAATTTTTAACATAAACATTATCGTTGCTTTAAATAGTGTTTAGATAAATAAATTAGGGAAAAATAATGCCGTACATTTTAACCCTTAAGGGCGTGTGGGCCGAAATTTTTAATTTTCAAAACAACTTTAAGACCTTTAAAATAGTGTATTAAACTCTGAAAAAAATATATGCATTAGTTAAGGATCTAATCTAGTGCAATTCGCAGTCAATAACACGATTTAATGAATTTTACTTGATAGAAAAAAATCCCAAAGTCACCTCTTTTCAAAAAGTCGTTTCAAGTTTATGACTAAACTAATGAATTTTTTTACAAAATTTTTGTACTCAACGAAAGCCACTAAAAATTTATAGATGCATTCGCAGAGTTTGACTTGATAAAAAGTATCAGTTATTCACTATGTTTTAATATCCACCATATATATAGCGCACCGTTCGGCCAGCCTGATCAGTCGCGTTTCGGCGCTCACGGACGACGGGCCTGTGCTTGATTTTGCAATTTTGACAACCGATAAATTTTAAATATTACGATCATAGTGCCACAGTATAACAATATCAGTAGGTATTACTAGTGAAGCACGCTATGATCTTGAATTTTGATACAGTTTTAATTGGAATTGCAAATAGACGCTGATACTAATTAGTACGCTGTTTACTTTATGTTTTAGACCAAAAGGAGTCTCAAAAACTGACGTCGATGCCACATCAGTAAAAAATTCAATGCGGATGCAATGGAAAATAGATAAGTATCGGTAAAATATTCGTCCGTTAAATCAGAGATCGGGATAAGGAAATAATGAGAGGGGAGAAATCCCCTGCATAAATCCCCTAATATAAATGCAAGTTAGGTATCATTTATGCCATTTAGGTAAATTCTTTGGTAGTAAGGTACTTATTACTTGGAAGAAAAGTCCTCACATACAGATTTTACCACTTTGGAAGAGACTTTCGCGCAAACTATTCAGTTTAGAAAAAATGTTAGGAACTTCAATACAATTTTGAACACCTTTCCATAGATACACGTATGGTTTTGTTAGAATTTTTATTTCTTTTCCAAGTTTGTGACACCACCAAAATTTATTGTTTTTTCTTTTTTTTGTGTGAAAATGTTAATATTGTTCATAGAAATTTAGACACTCGACCAAATTTGATAAGAAGCCTTTTAGGCAGTAAAATTACTCGTAGATTTAACTCTGCACTAAATTTCCGATTCGTATTTTTTATATAAGGTTTAGAATCATTTCCTGAGCATAAAATCACAAAACAATAACAAATCCAGGTGGAGCTTCAAGCGCCAGCTCGAAAAAACGTTTTTGGCTGATATTCTGAAAAAGTTATAAAGCCTATTATTATTGTAGAAAATAAAATTTCCCATCTTTTGTTGCCAGTAAACTTTTTTTTCGAACTTACCGATTACGATTTATTATGTCAAATTTGATGATAACAATGTAAAATAATAAGATGTGAATTCTGTTACCAGTAGCATAAACATGACCCTTTTACCGGAATGGAAGAAGGGTTATGTTTTCGCGCGTATCTTTATGTTTGTAAATCTTTTATTTCCACATATCTTCCAAACGGCTTTTTGGTAACTAAGATATTCTAAGACTAGTCTGACTCGCCAAAGTGTCCTTTTACGTGTAGATTTTTTTTGTAGTCGGGGTTTTAAATTAAAGTTATTCTATCTCATTGCTCGTTGCTCGAATAAACAGCACCGTTCATCATCATGATTGAAGAGTTGAACGAAGAGTTTGGTCTCCACTTTGTAATAAGAACAACTAAGCTGTGAAACGCATTGCCAGAGTGGGTTTTTGTCGAAGGTTCGAACCTTGGGGTTACGAGGTACACTGTGCTTGTTTCTATTAGAGAAACAAGTACCATCGTAGACAACATCATTTTTCATCCACTATTATCGGCATCATAGCAATCGTATCATTGAATGGGTTATAAATCGTAAACGGTAAGTTTTACAAAAAAAGTTTACTAGCAACAAAAGATGCAAAATTTAATTTTTACAATTATTGTCAAAATATATAGTTTCCAAAATATCGGCTAAAACAGTTTTTTTCAATTGGCGTTTGAAGCTCTACCTGGATCTGTGAGCATTTTGTAATTTTATGCTCATAGAAAAAAATTGGATTAGAAATTTAGTGCAAAGTTGACCAAAAAACCTTCTATTTTTACTGGCCTTTCATTACGTTTCAGCACATTTTTTTTTTAATTTTGACGAACTTGTGAATTATTAGGAAACATTTTAAAAGATGCATGAAATTGGAAAAGCTGTTCTCAACTTATAGTGTGACCAAATAGAAAAGGTTGAGTTTTGTATATCTACGAGTATAGATAAATTTAATATTTCTTCGTTCATATATCAAAAAAACTCTTATTACTATTCACAAAATTGTTATCACTAGTATAAACAAATCTTGAACAAAAAATGAGTTTAAATTACATAGTCCAATATTTTAATGTTATTTCTGCACTGTGGCACCGATTCCGGGGTCGGTGACGGTCGCGAGAACAAGACAGCGTTAAATGCCTAATTTGACAGAACTACCTGGCCTTAATCAAACAAAATATGTATCACTTAGTTAGAAACTCGGAAACTATGTACTTTAGAGCCAAAATTATCGAGATGATTATTGTCGAAAATAACATTTTACACTTTTTGTTGTCAAAAACCTTTTTGTGAAACGTACCGTTTACGATTTACGACTCATTTAATGAAACGGGTTTTCGATAACTTTTGAAATATTAGGTAAATCAATAGAACGCATCTATTCATTTTTAAAGATCAGTTTATTTTCTATAACTTTTGCTTCAACCTTTTTTTTTTCTAAACTCCATACGTTTTGATTTATAAGACGTTTAAATTCTGTTATTCTGCCAAAAATATTATAAATTAAAGAATTGTATTAAAATCAATCAATCATTAATCATCAACAGCCTACTAAATGTTCCCAGTGCTGGGACTCGGGCCCTTCTTTTTCGGTAGATGGTTGCTTCTGAAGGTCCTTCATCTATAAAAGCAATTTGAAGCCGATCAAATGATTCATCAGGTTTGAAGCCACATTTGAAATTGAAAAAAATCATAGTTATCGACGCAGATTCATTTTGTAATGAGACAATTATTTTTTTTCAACTACAATAGGTTCGCACTTGACCACCATCTCGGCTAATGTGAAACGATGATGCGATCTGCGATAAAACATGCTTACCTAGAAGACACCGATTCACTCTCGAAGAATATTTGAATGAGCTCTTAAAAAATGCGGAGGGAAATTCGAAAATCGTACAAAGGTATTTTTACTTTAAAATAATCGAAGTTTTCAAAATAATTACAAGTGGCCAGTGTCTTATACATAAAAACTTTACGTACATCGACTTTTGTGCTACAGTTTATGAAAAATCGTACATTTCTTACCTGTACAAAAAAATTGACCGGTCTAAAACATCGTAACAATTGTAACAAGAGAGCACGCTCTCTGATTAATGAATAAACACTAAACAACTGTTAAACAGTGCTAAAGAGGACAGCAAAACATTTTTTTAGTTTGTTTTGTTTCAAAAGTTGTTTGTTTAAATATACACAACATGCCCTTGAACGGATGTAAGCTGATTACTAGTAACCCTGAATAAAATATATTTTGATTATTACTAACAATGGCCGTAATTTCCACCGAATTCAAATTTCGAAGCCAAAAATAATTAGAATATCATAGACTATTCGGCGTTTGCTCTAACTCTATTACATGTAAACTCTTTGGAGTCCAACTAAAGCCAGTATTAGACGAGACGAGAGTGAATATGAAACCATCTTAAAAGAGCTTGAAATTAACTTACTCGATTTTTTTTTCAGCAATTTTCAAGAATTTGTCATTGTGGTACAGCTTCGATCATTGGTTGAAGTGGTACAGCAATACTTTTTTAGTTTTATTTGCTGTGCTGTAATGAATTCAAAATTACATACTACAAAAATTATGAAAGGAATGTCCTGTTTGAAAATTATCACATAACACTTCTGTACTGCTGATAGTTTAATTCCTTCCTTCCACTCGACACCACCAAAACGACACCATCGGTGGTGTCGTATGGAATCACTAGTCCATACGACACCACCAACTAATAGTGAGGTTACCTACATTTCATTAATGAGGTTTGTCATTTGATAAAGTTTATATTTATCTGTCACTCAAATGGTCATCTTGACATTGTTCATTGCAATTTGCATATTATGGTCTTTCCGTCCGAATATTTTAATTTTTCACAATGGACATGGATACTAATACTGACGACATAACATACATAAAAACTTATGGCGGAACAGCACATCACTAGGGTGGTGTCGTATGGACTAAAGATTCCATACGACACCACGGATGGTGTCGAGTGGAAGGAAGGGTTTAATTCTTATTCTTAAACATGTAGGTTGTGTAATCCATATCAGGTCAACCAAAACAAAGTTATCACATACCCTGTATATCACACGTATTTACTTATCTATTGATAGATATACAGATAGTTCAAAAAATTCCCTCGGAACTGGTTGTCATTGTCCTAACATGTTTTATCAATCTTAATATTTTGTAATGGTATTTATAGATTTAGCGGATATATTTCTGGAACTTGTAGTCGAAATTAAGAGCTAAAAGACTTTTTAGGGTTCCGTAGCCAAATTGCAAAATACGGGACCCTTATAGATTCGTCATGTCTGTCTGTCTGTCTCTCTGTCCGCTCGTATGTCACAGCCACTTTACTCCGAAACTATAAGAGCTATACTATTGAAACTTGGTAAGTAGATGAATTCTGTAAACCGCATTAGATTTTCATACAAAAAATAGAAAAAAATAATAAATTTTAGGGGTGTTCCATACTTAGAACTGAAACTAAAAAATATTTTTTTCCATCAAAACCATACGTATGGGTTATCTATGGATAGGTCTTCAAAAATGATATTGAGGTTCCTAACATTTTTTTTTCTAAACTGAATAGTTTACGCGAGAGACTCTTCCAAAGTGGTAAAATGTGTGCCCCCCCTGTAACTCCTAAAATAAAATAATGACAATAATAAAAAAAAAGTGTATGATGTCCATTACAATGTAAACTATCAACGAAAATTGGTTTGAATGAGATCTATTAAGTAGTGTTATTTGAAAACGTCATAAATTCACTATTATTTCCAGAGAAATTACTGGACTAGATAAAATGTATATCTCCGGGTGGAGAGCGCAGTGCGGTGCTAGGAACCTAATGATTTGTTCTCTACATGTTTCAAAAATTGAGTGTCACTGTGTTGTCATGGGCATGTTGATTATCATCAGGGATATGTCCTGGCCGTCTGATCACTCAGTACTTACTAAAAAAAGGAACACGCTTATTCATAAAATCAAATCGTCAACTATTTGAACTTGAAGAATTAAATACCTTGCACTGCGGTCGCCACTCAGAGGTATGAGATTTATAATTTAATTGTGGAGCTCATATTACAGAACAAAACCTGTTTGATTACAGAATATTGGCATGTGGAGTTTTATGTAAAAATAACCAGTATTAGTACTATTTTCGGAGAGTGTAATGTGTTCGTTGTTGACCGATGGGGAAGAAAGGTTCTCGAGTGGCGACCACGAACCGGAAGACGCAGTGTTGGACGGCCTCTCACTAGATGGACAGATGATCTCACAAAGGTCGCTGGAAACAGCTGGTTGCAGGTTGCGCAGGACCGTTCGTTGTAGAAATCTAGGGAGGAGGCCTATGTTCAGCAGTGGACGTCTTGCGGCTGATAATGATGATGATGATGAATGTGTGCGTTATTGGTCACGCTTGTGACAATTAAAAACGTTGGTCGAGTAGTTTAGATAGGTATATAGAAAACTATGTATTGTGAGAAAAACACAAATAAATATTACAATAAAACACTAATGAGCTATCTCCACAGCGTGGTTAACAGTTTTATCTTTGACAGGCTTACGTTTGAACGCCATCTTACGGATCTTACCTGATGTTAAGCATCGATGCGGTTTACGATGCTTTTATTACCAATATTGGTACTTAATTCACACCCGACTTGAAGCATCAAGAAAATACTCATCATCAACTTCTTGATTAATGGCTAAGAAAATACTCTCTCAGACAAAGCATTCCAAATTTTCATTATTCGTATAAAGACTGTGACATCAAACGTATCTCTCTACTTAGTCTGTGCATCAAACCTCTTCGTCAAAGAGCTTACATATACTACGTATAGAGTTAGATTTTCCGCAATATAAATTATAAGAAGCCATTTAGCAAAAGAAATTAAAACTAATCGAAGGTGAATATGCAAAAAGGTATAAATACTATAAAATTATATCACATGCTGTAACGGTGATAGGAAACATCGCGAAGAAATCGTCATGGTTGGCGAGAGAAAAATGTTTTCTGTCATCTGGTCTTTAAGAGTGATGGCTCAGGTTTGGCCTTAGAGGCTTCTGGATAAGGCCCTCATACGGAGAGAGTGCTCTCCGTATGAGGGCCTAATCCCATCAGTAGAATCAAAAGGTGGGCTTTTTACGTTACCTACAGTTGTTTAATAGCCTAACTTTCTCTTGAATGGTTGTGCTATCAGATACAATAAGGATGTTTTATATTCGGTGTTCGTTAGTTGGTTGGCTGGTTAATCCATAGATTAGCGTTCCAATTCAAATATGATAAACCTGCTGGCTTTACATGATAATATAGGTAGATTAGTAGAGATAGATTGGTATAGATATACCAGATAGCCGTAGGTATTTATTCACTTTAGCTGCCAGGAATGTTTGGTTTATAGAATAATATACAGTACTTAAAACAAATTGAGTCTATTTATACCAAATATGTAAATCTATCAAAAGTTGTTGTACCTACCCTTTTTTATTTTGCACACAATTGGGGCTTATTTTGGGGAGAAGTGTGAAATATTTTTTTAATAATAAATAAAATATTACATAAAAAGTATTTTTAAAAACAAGCTTTTATTCAAATGCTCTAAAACAAACAAAACAAATATTTTGAATGTAATCAAACCCACCATTTTATTAATTTATAAAATGTATATTGATCGAATTAAAAGCTTATTGCGAGAACAGAAACATTTTTTTTTCAAAAGAACAAACAAATTTAATTCTAAACAAACGCCTTTAAGTTTTTGTTGGAATTAAATATTACTTAGGTAGGTCCGATGTTGTTTGAAATGTCTCGACAAGCTTTTATTTTTACATATTATATACATTTCATTTTTTATAATTTAATAAAATGGCGGGTTTGATTGCATTCAAAATTTATTTTCTTCGTTTTAGAGCATCTAAATAACAGAGTGTTTAAAAAAATGTTTTTTAATATTTTTTTATTTTTAAATTTTTTAGGTTTTTTATTTATGATTTTGGAGTTTTCTTTTTCCTAGCCAGATTGCAGACCAATGTTATCGACGCCCATCTCACCGATCCATAACTCCAAGACTTCTTGGGACTTCATCTTTAGATCCTGGATATCACGTAACACGAGAGTGTTTGTCAAGACTATTCAGACGAGTCCAAACTCGACGGTTTTATCTTGTTTAGTTTAGGAGTTTCTACGGCTAACTTCCGACGCCATCTTGAGACCCTGGCTGTCATGTACCTAGGTAGTACAAGAGTGCTGGTCAAAATTATTCAAACGAGTCCAGATTCGACGGTTTTATTACTTATCTTGTTTAGTTTAGGAGTTCCTATGGCCACCTTCAGACGCCATCTTGAGATCAGCTTCATGGTACCATATTATTGTGTAACAATAACAATAGGCAACAGTAACACTATCACCGAAGTTACGTAAGTAAACCAAATTTCAACCTGATCTACCGATACAGTGACAATGGTTGTAATTTAATTATATACCTTAATTTTATAAAAATAAATAAGTCGCAAGATTTGTTTCATACTAACATACTACTTATTACAGGGCAACTTAAAAAAAAAGCTCATAAAATACACTAAATCAATAAAATAAGAAATATTACACACGTATTTGACACGCGCATAAAATGATCTTTTTTGGAATATAGAATTTATCTGCGCGACCGAACTAAAAAAAGTGTGAGACGAAAACCGTTAGAAAAATATAAAACGGAAGTGACGCATAAAAACTGCTCGTGACCCGTGACCTGGGGGTCTACCGCCTAACGCTACTGCTTTCGGCAATGCTTTGATTTGTGACGTCATCTGCCAATTTGGTACCGCCGATGAAAGCCGAAAACAACTTCTGCTTTCCGTAAAGCCGAAAGCAGATGAATGAACGAAACTCATACATTTGCACTGAAATAGCGACCGCCTAATTTTTATCTGCTTTCAAGCAAAGCATTTTCTGCTTTCAAGTAATGTCATGAAGACATGGCCAAATTCGATGCTGCTTTGCGATTGCTGTAGTGTAATTTTCTAGTATTTTCGTTATTAAACTGCCTTGTCAAGATAGATAATTGTGTGGTGAATATATACAATTGCGGGAACACTGATAACTTCCCAAGTTTCGTCATAGAAACGGTGATTTTACTAAAAATAAGTAAATCACAGAATTGTACACTTTGGGAGGGCATAATTCCCCCTCTTGCATCTTTCCCGAAAAACGGGACATCAAACTTGAGATAAAGGTAAGCAGGAACTTATAATGATACCAATGATACCTTTTTTGTTTTGATAATAATACCTAGCGATTTAATAGGTAGGTACTTACGTTCACAAATTGTCTCAGAAACTGGCTAAGTTACTACTATGAGTTATTATTTTAAACATTCTGAACTGCTTGAGATCAATATTATTGTGAGAGACTTGTTATCAGTCTCAGTACAGTACATTAATCATATTTTGATGGTAGGTATTGAATATAAAACTCCCAATTGTAAAAGACATGTACTTATACAAAATTAAACATGCAGAATGTGCTTCAAAATAATAATTAGCAAGTATTAGATTCCATATTATAAACCTACATAGGTAATTTGGGAACCAGCCACCTAATATTACCTCTTCCTAATATCATAAATGTGAAAGATTGTTTTGTGTTTGTTGCTTAATCTCTTTGGGGTGTCTGAACAGATCATATGAAAATATAGAAATGTAGATACATGCTGCTAGTCATGTAATGAAATGTTAATATTTCATATCAATATAATTAAACTTTGTTTTTGTTTTAGGAGTTACAAGAAATATTGACTGCTGACTGCTCCCATAGCTACAAGAAAACAATAAGTTGTCTCAGAAGAGTATCCAACCCCAAGTCAACAACCCTGAAACTGTTAAAAATTATTGAGAATAAATACACGCACATTTCTTTTGTGTTATGATTCCTTATTTCTTAATCTGGATGGGGAAATAGAAATCCTTTGCCTAAGTTATCCTACGACCAAAAGCACACATGATCTTCAGTTTGAATAGCTAGTCTGGCTGGCCTAACTGATAGTAAGTGTGCCAAGCCACTGCTGTAGACCCAGCGAACCCATGGGTTGTGGGCTCGATCCCACCCAGTGCAAATATTTGTGTGACAAATACAAATGTTTGTACTATGGCTGGGTGTTTTCTATGTGAGAAAATAACTATGTATTATTATATCAACTATCTGGCTGCCACAGTACAGGCTTTGCTTAGTTTGGGGCTAGAAGGTGTTGTGTGTGAAATGTCCACCACCACCAATAATAGACTGATGTATAAATTGGACACTTGTGTATTGTAAGGACATAAAGTACTGACTTTAGAAAACCTTGTTATTGTTACATCTCAAGGTGTAGTCAGTTATATATTATTAGGACTGTTTGGAGACACCTGGGGCACACCAATTTTGAGTGAAGTACAGTACTAGGCAGTAATTTATTAACTCTTCCTGTTCAATAGTTGTATGGTTGTTGCCATAATGCATTATCTTATCTCGATCATATGCTGCATGAATCTACACATAAAAATCAATATGTGTAGATTCATGGATCATTAATAAATCATTACATTGGTGTGCTACACTAAAATTCTCATTTAGGATCCAAAAAATTAATTAAAACACAATATTTATTGTTATTATTGTTGATGCAACAGATACATTTAATTTTCAATACTTTTTACATCACACTCTTGTAAATAACTATAGGTTCTTCGACAATCACTCTTCAAGCTTCGTTTTAATCAATCAGCGACATCACTTCAGGAAAGTGTTTTGTGAGTTGAAATGGTCTCAGAGACGCTTGATATATCAGCCACTGCAACCATGATGCATAACAATAGATATCTGAAACAAAGCACTTTTATTTTAACATGTAACTTATTGATGCCATTTATTATATTTGTATATATTTATCGGTAGAACTTTGCCAAGTCTCCCTGAGGAAATCAACACCTTTGCCTGTTTTTCTACAGCCATGCAGTAATGTGCAAACAGAATCAGAATCCTTTATTACTTATAAGTTCAATGTGTATCACTTTGAAAGATAAAGTGTCCATAGAAATCACAGGGCCTAGAGATAATCATCTAATCAGAAGCTGTGGGTCGTGGGTTTGATCCCCACCCAGTGTAAATGTTTGTGTGATGAATAAAAATATTTGTACTGATCCTGGGTGTTTTCTATGTATAATAAGTATGTATTTAAAATATATAAGTATTATATCAGCTATCTGGCTTCCATAGTACAAGCTTTGCTTAGTTTGGGGTCAGATGGTGTTGTATGTGAAATGTCCACCAACATTTAATTTCTCTAAGTGCGCAGTTCATCGCCGAATCACTCAATCAATTTTATTGTAATCACTAGTGATCAAACTGCATGGCTTTAAAAACTAACTAACAAATAATATATTCAATTTTCATATTATGTTTTCATTGTTTTACATAAACTAAATTGTAAATGTTTACCTCAGATGGAGGTTAGGTATATAAAAAGTAAACAACATCAATTATCAATGCTGCCAGCCAATACATCTAAAAAATGCTAAGGTTGCGTGGATATTTTTAATATTACAATTAACTTTTCAATTAACTTAATAGGTAACTTGAACACTTTCTTGTGTAGGAAACTTCATTTAAAACAAAATGTTTCATTAAATTTGAGAAATAACGATGATTTCCTATCAATTACGGATTTTTGAGGTTTACATAAAGTATTACAATATAACCTATGCAGAAATTTAAATATAAGGTGGGAACACTTGGATTATTTGTCAAATATCGCGTTCCGTTTTTTGTTTTTCCTATCTTCGGTTAATCGTAACGCTGATAATTCTCTTCTGATAATTACCTAAATAAATGAATAATAAATGTAAATAAAACAGAGTTATAGCAACTTAAGTAATTTGAAATACCTTTTGACGTTTTAACTGTTGATGAAACTTATAAAATATTTTCGCATTGACTAGTCTCACGAAACCGATTACGTGGTGTTGAAACGTAATTAGGTGAACGCATTTCTTCACTTATTTTTAATCTGTCAACGCACGAGCAATTTTTGAAAGAAGATATAGTTAGGCGATCGCTCTGAAATGAAAACATGACAGGACAAATGCTATGAAGACAGCTCATGCTTTCCGTCTGCTTTAGAGTTAGGCGGTAGACCCACTGGGGGTCTACCGCCTAACGCTACTGCTTTCGGCTATGCTTTGATTTGTGACGTCATCTGCCAATTTGGTACCGCCAATGAAAGCCGAAAACAACATCTGCTTTCCGTAAAGCCGAAAGCAGATGAATGAACGAAACTCATACATTTGCACTGGAATAGCGATCGCCTAATTTTTATCTGCTTTCAAGCAAAGCATTTTCTGATTTCAAGTAATGTCATGAAGACATGGCCAAATTCGATGCTGCTTTGCGATTGCTGTAGTGTAATTTTCTAGTATTTTCGTAATTAAACTGGCTTGTCAAGATAGATAATTGTGTGGTGAATATATACAATTGCGGGAACACTGATAACTTCCCAAGATTCGTCATAGAAACGGTGATTTTACTAAAATAAGTAAATCACAGAATTTTACACTTTGGGAGGGCATAATTCCCTCTTGCATCTTTCCCGAAAAACGGGACATCATGCTTGAGATAAAGGTAAGCAGGAACTTATAATGATACCAATGATACCTTTTTGTTTTGATAATAATACCTAGCTTTATTAATTATCATTTGCGATTTAATAGGTAAATTAAATTAACGTTCACAAATTGTCTCAGAAACTGGCTAAGTTACTACTATGCGTTATTATTTTAAACATTCTGAACAGCTTGAGATCAATATTATTGTGAGAGACTTGTTATCAGTCTCAGTACAGTACATTAATCATATTTTGATGGTAGGTATTGAATATAAAACTCCAATTATAAAAGACATGTACCTACTTATACAAAATTAAACATGCAGAATGTGCTTCAAAATAATAATTAGCAAGTATTAGATTCCATATTATAAACCTACATAAGTAATTTATGAACCAGCCACCTAATATTACCTCTTCCTAATATCATAAATGTGAAAGATTGTTTTGTGTTTCTTGCTTAATCTCTTTGGGGTGTCTGAACAGATCATATGAAAATATAGAATTGTAGGTACATGCTGCTAGTCATGTAATGAAATATTAATATTTCATATCAATATAATTGAACTTTGTTTTTGTTTTAGGAGTTACAAGAAATATTGACTGCTGACTGCTCCCATAGCTTACAAGAAAACAATAAGTTGTCTCAGAAGAGTATCCAACCCCAAGTCAACAACCCCATAGAACTTTTAAAAAATTATTGAGAATAAATACACGCACATTTCTTTTGTGTTATGATTCCTTATTTCTTAATCTGGATGGGGAAATAGAAATCCTTTGCCTAAGTTATCCTACGACCAAAGAGCACACATGATCTTCAGTTTGAATAGCTAGTCTGGCTGGCCTAACTGATAGTAAGTGTGCCAAGCCACTGCTGTAGACCAAGCGAACCCAAGGGTTGTGGGCTCGATCCCCACCCAGTGCAAATATTTGTGTGACGAATACAAATGTTTGTACTATGGCTAGGTGTTTTCTATGTGAGAAAATAAGTATGTATTATTATATCAACTATCTGGCTGCCACAGTACAGGCTTTGCTTAGTTTGGGGCTAGAAGGTGTTGTGTGTGAAATGTCCACCACCACTAATAATAGATTGATGTATAAATTGGACACTTATTGTAAGGACATAAATTACTTTGACTTTAGACTTTGTTATTGTTACATCTCAAGGTGTAGTCAGTTATGTATTATTAGGACTGTTTGGAGACACCTGGGGCACACCACTTTTGAGTGAAGTACAGTACTAGGCAGTGATTTATTAACTCTTCCTGTTCAATAGTTGTATGGTTGCTACCATCATGCATTATCTCATCTCGATCATCTGCTGCATGAATCTACACATAAAATCAATATGTGTAGATTCATGGATCATTAATAAATCATTACATTGGTGTGCTACACTAAAATTCTCATTTAGGATCCAAAAAATTAATTAAAACACAATATTTATTGTTATTATTGTTGATGCAACAGATACATTTAATTTTCAATACTTTTTACATCACACTCTTGTAAACAACTATAGGTTCTTTGACAATCACTCTTCAAGCTTCGTTTTAATCAATCAGCGACATCACTTCAGGAAGGTGTGTTGTGAGTTGAAATAGTCTCAGAGAAGCTTGATATATCAGCCACTGCAACCATGATGCATAACAATAGATATATCTGAAACAAAGCACTTTTATTTTAACATGTAACTTATTGATGCCATTTATTATATTTGTATATAAATATATATTGGTAGGACTTTGCCAAGTCTCCCTGAGGAAATCAACACCTTTGCCTGTTTTTCTACAGCCATGCAGTAATGTGCAAACAGAATCAGAATCCTTTATTACTTATAAGTTCACTGTGTATCACTTTGAAAGATAAAGTGTCCATAGAAATCACAGGGCCTAGAGATAATCATCTAATCAGAAGCTGTGGGTCGTGGGTTTGATCCCCACCCAGTGTAAATGTTTGTGTGATGGATAAAAATATTTGTACTGATCCTGGGTGTTTTCTATGTATAATAAGTATGTATTTAAAATATATAAGTATTATATCAGCTATCTGGCTTCCATAGTACAAGCTTTGCTTAGTTTGGGGTCAGATGGTGTTGTATGTGAAATGTCCACCAACATTTAATTTCTCTAGGTGCGCAGCGTAGCTAATGATTTCGACTCTAATAGGACTCTATAGGTTTCCAATAGGTTTGTGACATTGTGCTGTTATAGGCATGTGTTGCTTACCAAGTGGTACATGTCCTGCTGCTCTTCCCACCACTTCTATGAAACACATCAGTCCGCCTGAGCCGCCGTTTCGATAAACATTATATCTATACTAAAATTATAAAACATGGGCAGCCCAATTTATGCGTGTCTACTGCAGGGACTCTGCGCCTTCACATGACATGACAGACTTTACATCAGCTCTTAGAAAAATACTCTAAAGTGGTGGAAGCGGGATTCGAATTCACAACCTCACGAAATGTGAAAACAAGCTTATAATTATTAGCCACGATAGACACTATTCAAATTTGCCTATTATCATTACATACATCATAAAATAAAGTATTCAAATACTTTTTATTGTCATCGCCGAAGTCCTTTTGTAGGTAATCTACTAGTGATCAAACTGCATGACTTTTAAAACTAACTACCAAATAATATATTCAATATTCATATTATGTTTTCATTGTTTTACATAAATTAAATTGTAAATGTTTACCTCAGATATAGGTTATTTAAAATGTAAACAATATCAATTATCAATGCTGCCAGCCAATACATCTAAAAAATGCTAGGGTTGCGTGGATATTTTTAATGTTACAATTAACTTTTCAATTAACTTAATAGGTAACTTGTAACACTTTCTTGTGTAGAAAACTTCATTTAAAACAATATGTTTCATTAAATTTGAGAAATAACGATGATTTCCTATCAATTACGGATATTTGAGGTTTACATAACACATACACACGATGGACCCGGCACCCGCACGGTGAATCCATGGAATGCTAAGAAGATCGTCTCAAACAAAAATGACAGCCCGGAGAGACGGGATGACGCTGGAAAGACAGATGGCTGGTGGAAAAGACATCTGACGGATGGAAAGACATCTGACTGTTGGAAAGACAGCCGAGGGTGAAGGCCTAGCAAGCCAAGCCCGGGAATTAAATCGCTAAAAGTCCAAATAAGAATAATACCCCTGGGACAGTCCGAGAGGCGGGGCGGAAGATCTGTCCACCGTGTGATAGTAATGACGACCCTGGCGCGAATACGGACTTGAGATGCCCTGTGTGCGGGAAAATTTACAAGAGACGAGCCTGGTACCAAAAGCATTTAAAGACACATGATGGTGTTGAAGCACGACAGCCGTCGGTCAGTACTTCGACAAACACTATGGATAGAGTTGACCTCATATATCCCAAGGTGAACCATCGAGTGAAAACTACCAGGAGTCCATTGTCATCAGGACACGTCTTGGCATTCCCAGTTTAAAAAACTCTACCTGGAAAGTTCATGACGAAAACTTGGCGATCTTATTAGAACATCCTGGGCCAAAACAAGACCTAAACAGCCAAGTAGAAACTTTCCAGGACACCATATATACATACTTCTCGGAACATTACCCACCATCAACTTGTTATGCTCAAAATAGCAAGGAAAATATGTTCAAAATGAAATTGCGGAGGAAGAAAAGAGAGTTAATAAAACGTCTTCGTGTAGCTAAAACCATGGGCGATAACCATCTAAGTCACCAACTGTCCAGGGCTCTAAGATCAATCCTTAAATTAATACAAGGAATATCGCTTCAAATTAGTAAAAATCGTGATAATTTTAACAGAGCTAAACACGAAGTAGACTTTGATAAAAACCCTTTTCAATACTCCAAAAATATTTTCAGGGAGCAAAATGGAAAGCTTATCTTGACTAACGCGCAAATTTACGATCACTTTAAAAGCACATACGAAGTGCCTAAACGCGGGAGCTCGTACGTAGAACCAAACATCCAAAGACCTAATGATCCTCTGACAGGCTTTCAAGGCACCCCACCTAGTGAAGAGGAAGTAAACTATCAAATTAAAAGAAAACTACTAAATCAGCTCCTGGCCCAGATGGCATTCCTTACATAGTGTATAAAAAGTGTCCATCAGTTCGTAAACATATCTTGAATATATTCATTAAGATCTGGTCAAGAAAGCAAGTCCCAGTAGCATTTGGAAGAGCAATTTTTGTCCTCATCCCTAAAAAGCAGGAAGTAACTCATCCCAAAGACACCAGACCGATAGCCCTAACCAATACAATTTCTAAAATCTTTTCAGTATTTTGCAAACAAAAATGACCACATTTATGACTAGCAATAGGTATTTCAGGCCCAATCACCAGAAAGGGTTCTTGCCTGGTATTTCTGGATGCCTGGAACACAATACATTACTAGCAGAAAGTTTGAAAGATGCCAGAACACATGAGAGGCAAATTACAGTCTGCTGGATAGACCTAGAGAACGCGTTTGGTTCTGTCCAGCATGAACTTATGATATTTGCCCTAAAATGGTATAACTTTCCTGCTGAAATTATTGACATAATTAATTCTTATTATTGCCACTTAAAATTCGTCATAGCAGTAAACAAGGAATACACAAAACCACTTGAATACAATGTAGGACTATTCCAAGGGTGCTGCTTATCACCAATAGCATTTAATTTAGTTATAAATATTTTAGTAGACAAATTAATATCCCGTGAAAAGAAATGGGGCTACCGGTTTAAAATCAACAATAAGTACACTGAGTCAATCTTGGCCTTTGCGGACGACCTTGCAATACTTACACGTAATCCCAAACAGTGTCAAGAATTGTTGAACGAAGTCGATGAGTTCTGTACATGGACGGAGGAATGAGGACAAAACCATCTAAATGTCATTGTCTTTGTCTGGGTAGACGAAATACCAAATATACGTCTTACGATCCGGGACTCTCCATAAGTGGCCAAGGAGTTGCCACAATTGCAGAGGCAGTACCTTTCAAATTTCTTGGTAGAAAGATAGATCACAAAGGACGTACACCATCATTAGAGGTGGTTGTTGAAAATTTCATGAACAACCTCAATAAGGTAGACCAGCAGCCTATCAGCAATATCAAAAAGCATGGATATATGACAACTACCTCACATCACGTCTCACTTGGCCTTTCCTAGTATATGACATCGGTAAAACTCTCCTGGCAAAGCTAGATGCCAATGTCATAAAGATATTGAAGTCATGGTTCGGATTGGCACATCCGGCTGATCCTCTACTCTTTTAGGGATCACAATAGTTTTGGGCTGAAACTAAAGAAACCGTCTGAACTTTACAAACACCTAAGAGTTACAAAAACGCATGTTTTGGGAAAGTCGCAAGACGAATTAATTACATCTCTCCCAAAAGACAAAACTGCTTCAGACCTGGAATCTAGACTTCAATTCCATAAACAATTTATGGCAGGTGCACAAGTAAATACTGCTGGGTTGGGTGCGAGAAAAAAAGGAAGACCGAGACATGGTAAAAACCTTTCTACAACAAGACGAAAATGACGGTTACAAAGTGCACGCTATGAATTTAGAAATGCAAAGTGAGTGGTTAACCATAGGTGAGTTCTGTATCCCATTAGCTCTAAAATGGCGCACCTTGATCTATGACTGGTCCCCTGCCTTATTAAAATTTTATCTAAATGCATTCCAAATGACCCTCCTGACCAGAGTAACTTGGTAAGGTGGGGAAAAGCCTCTGAAAAATGTTGCTATACTTGTGGAGAGGCGATATGTACAGCAAGGCACATATTGGTGGGATGCAAGGTGCTCCTTAATGGGGGTCATTACTCACGGCGTCATGACAGAGTACTTGAAATCATACGTGAAGCCATGAGCCTTTCGGTAGCTAGAGCCCAAAAGGGATTGACGACAAACAACAGACAAATTAACCTTGTAAAAGAAGGCTCAACTTCAAACTCCAGGAACAAGCCTTACTCAATCCTGGGTACAGCACCTGATTGGACTATTTTAATGGACACGTATGAAAAGCACTACAAAATCCCAGAGGATGTGGGTGTTTCGTCATCCAGACCGGACATTTTCCTTTTTCTAGAGCTACGAAACGCATAGTCCTTGTAGAACTTACCGTACCGTGGGAAACTAATATACCTAAAGACCACGCGATGAAACAAAATAAGTATTACGACCTCCTAAACGAATTAACAAAAAACGGCTATGTAGTTAGTTTATACGCTGTAGAAGTGGGAGCGAGAGGTATACCAGCAAAATCTCTCTATAACCTACTGAAAGACCTTGGCTTATCCAGAAGTGCTGTAAGTTCTATACTAGAACGTGTATCTAAAGCTGCACTAGTAGGCTCATATCAGATTTGGCTGGGCAGGGAGAGAAAAACGAGTGGTGAAGGTGAGTGTTGATGTACGTCAGAAAGGGGCCCCTTAAACCTACGCCCGAGTCACAAGTCTCGGGAACTACTCGAGTTTTTCTCTCTCTGCCACACGATGGACCCGGCACCCGCACGGTGAATCCATGGAATGCTAAGAAGATCGTCTCTCTATTACAATGTAACCTATGCAGAAATTTAAATATAAGGTGGGAACACTTGGATTATTTGTCAAATATCGCGTTCCGTTTTTTGGTTTTTCCTATCTTCGGTTAATCGTAACGCTGATAATTCTCTTCTGATAACTACCTAAATAAATAAATAATAAATGTAAATAAAACAGATTTATAGCAATTTAGGTAATTTAAAATACCTTTTGACGTTTTAACTGTTGATGAAATTTATAAAATATTTTTGCATTGACTAGTCTCACGAAACCGATTACGTGGCGTTGAAACGTAATTAGGTGAACGCATTTCTTCACTTATTTTTAATCTGTCAACACACGAGCAATTTTTGAAAGAAGATATAGTTAGGCGATCGCTCTGAAATGAAAGCATGACAGGACAAATGCTATGAAGACAGCTCATGCTTTCCGTCTGCTTTAGAGTTAGGCGGTAGACCCCCTGTGTTGCCTACTTTATTATTCAGATGATGGGACCATAATTAGCAAAATTATGCATTGATTTGGTAAATTGTGTTGCTTCCAAAGAGTTTACATAATATACTACTATGGCTACAGAGTGATGTGCCGCGACAAAAGTATGATACTTCCACAAGAGCGACAAGGCAAGAAAGATGCTTCCCGTGCTTCGGTGTAAAGCGTTTGTGCCAACTCTGTACGTAGCATACTTATGTAAACTCTTTGGTTGCTTCTATATTATGCGAAGGCACTTCGTTCCTACTGGTGTCCGAGATGACACCATATCTTTTTTATTAGTAAAGTATTTGTGGTCCAATTAAGAATAGAATAATATTACTCTACTTATGGTCGAATTACAACCACTTGGCGACCACTAAGTTTACAAGGTTATTAGTATTCAGCCTGCATCCTTTTAAGAAGGTTAAATACGAGATACATTAAATACGAGAACTTTTGTTCTTCCGTTTTTAAAAGTACCTATTTTTATCCCATACAAAACAAGACCAAAATTAAAAATTTTGATTAACCCCCGACTACCTCAGATTTGTTATCTGTACAACATTCTACTAGTCAAGCCCTTTCATTTGATACCCATTTCTTTTGATAAGGGTTAAAGGAGTTAGAAAAAATAAATGTATTTCGTCATTTTCTGGTAGCGGCCATCTTGGATTTGAAGTTTGTCATAGTGCAAATTATTCTACTAGCTAAGTCCTTTCGTTTGATACCCATATTGAGGTAGTAGCGAAAAAAAATAATGTAATTCGCCATTTTGTGGTGGCGACCATCTTGGATTTGAAATTTGTTATAATGTACAGTATTTTACTGGTCACGCCCTTTCATTTGATACCCATATTGAGGTAGGTTGTGAAGAAATATTTTGTTCGCCATTTTGTGGAGGCGGCCATCTTGAATCGATATCAACCAAACATAACTAAGAACAGCCGCACGGATATTAACTTTCAAATAAAAAACACATTGAAATCGGCTCGTCCGTTTGAGCTCTATGGTCCCACAGACAGACACAGGCACAGACAGACAGACATCGACATAAAACTTATATCACCCTTTGTTTTGTTCGGGGGTTAAAAAAGAGTTTACAATGTACAGGACTTAATCACGCTTTAATTCATTGATAAATATTATGTGTTCAAATCGCGAAAGCTTAAAAACAATAAAAAAAGAGTATTTGCCCTAAAATGTATTAGTCTAAAAGCATTGAACTCTTCGTAACAATTCGTATTCACTATTTAACACTAGACAAACTGGACAATAAACACTATATGTTTTCGGGTTATACTTGTATTTATATTGAGTTTTAACAAAAGTATTTTGTTTAAATATACAGAACATGCCCTAAATATCAGGTTAAACTTTTTTTTTTTTTTTTTTTTTTATCTTTTATAGGTTTACACTTGACCGCCATCTCGCCTGATGTTAAGCGACGATGCGGTCTACGATGGAGCGTGTTTACCTAGAAGAAACCGATTCACTCTCGATTTGAAGACACCAAGATTATAACTATCGGGGAAAACCCACTCAGGCAACTCATTCCACAGCTTAGATGTTCTTATCACAAACGTAGAGTCAAACCTCTTCGTCCGTGTCTTTGGAATATCCACCATGAAACGGTGCCGCTTCTTTGAGTTCCGAGAAGTACGATAGAAAAAAGGGCAAGGAGGTATTAGATCATGCAGATCAGTTGCACACTCTCCGAAGTGTATCCGATAAAAAACCGATAAGCTAGCAATCTTGCGGCGATGTTCAAGACTTTGAAGTCTTTTTCTCGCTAGAATGTCTTTGCCTGTGAGCCTTTTGGCACGCCTCTCGATCGATTCCAGAGCCTGAAGCTGATACTTAGCCGAACCATCCCAAAGGTGCGAACAGTACTCCATACAAGAGCGAATCTGTGCTTTGTATAACAAAAGTAATTGTTCAGATTTGAAGTACTTTCGCACCTTTGAGAGGACGGATGCAGTCTGATTACCGGTAACCCTGTATAGTATATAGTATGCACAATAAAACAAAACAAACTCGCCATTGAGGGCGCCACAGCGCCGTAGGTTTCCCAGAATGCTGGCAGCGTTGCTCTTTTGTTTTGCTAGACTCAACTTTTGGGCAAAGAAATGCCCAGCTCTGGGATCAAGGAAATAAATTTGTCCTGAAACAGGAAAGAAAATTACAAAATGAGCTGGTTCTTTTCGTAATACTTCTACGAAACACAAAATAAGCTACGACTCTTAATCTAGATTTCAGAAATACGAAACGATTTAAAATAATCGTGAAAAATTTACCGTCACCATTTCTCGAGAAACCAGCCACAGCTGTGACTCTTATTTTTTCAATTTATTTGTTGTGTATCGCGCGATATGGCGCGTGCTTACTGCGTCTGAGTCATACGTCCGTCTTGAGTCTTGACAACTCACTACGCTCGTCAACTGTTTGTAATTTTTTCGCCCGTGATATAATTGATTGATTTAAAGTAAACATTGCAATTCACATGATAGCGTCGCCGGCATGCTGAGCACGCTTCAGGTCGGTAGTGGACGTGATAATCTTTGATTATTTCTATTTAGTACATTGCTCACTGTAGTGACAGATATGTTTGCAGAATTAGCGGGGGCCATTACCATATCTTTGGAAATATTCTATTGCCATGCGGTAAAGTCCCAGCATTACTGAGTTCTGGTATGAATAAAATATTATCTAATATATGTACATATATATATAAAAAATGAAATATTTTCAGAGATATTACAAGTGAGTGAGATTGACTATCGTATATCTCTGAGGAACGAAAGTATTGCAATGCTAAACAGTAATATTAATTCGTCATATCCAATCATCATAAATGCTGTGTCACTGTATTATGATAGGCTGACTTTTTTGTCTATCATCAGGCACAAGTCTTGCTCGTCAGTCTATGTACTCATAAGTATCATTAAAAAACTGTCTTTATCATTCTAATTTAGTTTAGTTCATGAAGGATCTGCTCGATAAGGAATTAGTACCTGGTTGACCGAGCTTTGCTCGGTTTTTTAAAATGATATTTAGGCAGGTACCAATTACGTGGTGATGAAATATAATATAAAAATAAAACAAAGTCGTGTCAAGTAAAATAGTTGTTAGTTTGTGTAGACGCATCGTCAAATACACAAAAAACACAAAAAAAACCTATAGGTTTTTTTTGTGTTTTTGTTAGAATATGTACTTATTTAGATACGAATTAAATGCGTTGATAGGCTCTCAGTAAAAGATTTTCTCAGAAAAACAAGACCAAAATTAAAAATTTTGATTAACCCCCGACTACCTTGGATTTGTTATCTGTACAACATTCTACTAGTTAAGCCCTTTCATTTGATACCCAAATTGAGGAAGTTGTGAAAAAAGAAATGTAATTCGCCATTTTGTGGTAGCGGCCATCTTGGATTTGAAATATGTGATAGTGCAAAGTACTCTACTAGTCAAGCCCTTTCATTTGATACCCATATTGAGGTAACTTTGAAAAAAAAATACAATTCGGCATTTTGTGGTGGCGGCTATCTTGGATTTGAAATTTGTTACAGTGTATTATAGTATTCTACTAGTCAAGCCATTTCATTTGATACCCATATTGAGGTAGGTCGTGAAGAAATATTTTGTCCGCCATTTTGTGGAGGCGGCCATTTTGAGTCGATATTAACCAAACATAGAATATAGAACATCCGCACGGATGTTAACCTTCAAATAAAAAAAACGCATCGAAATCGGCCCGTCCGTTTGAGCTCTACGGTGCCACAGACAGACACATACACAGACAGACAGACATACAGAGAGACAGACAGACAGACAGACATCGACGTCAAACTTATAACACCCTTTTTTTTGGTCGGGGGTTAAAGAGATCAAAAAGAAAAGACCCGAGTGTAACCATCATCAGGATTCGAACCGGGGCATGTTGACTCCGAGGGCGAGCATATATTCCTTCTGAGCCATTTAGACTTAAAGAACTAGCTAGCGAACTAGCGAAATAAGTTATCGTATTCTAATGACATTGTAGGAGTTTTTCATTGTCTAAAAACACGCATAAAATGATATTTAAAAAAAAATAGCTAGATCGATTTATCGTCCCCTGTATACATAATTTCATGAAAATTGTTCGAGCCGTTTCCGAGATTCAGATTCTATATATATATATATACCTACATGAATTGGTCGTTTAAGGGTAGGATTTCATGGAGCGGTTTCAAACCGCGCCCGCGCGCGGGCGCGAACCGCGACGGGCGACGATTTTTTTTCAAAACTCACGAGACCGCTCATTGTAGCGGTTCGCGCCCGCGCGCGGGCGCGGTTGGACACCCGCAACGTTCGCGGGCGAAAACCGCGCGGACGTGCGGTTGGAAGTCAGTAGCATAGCGTAGGGAGGGTGGTAGGGGCGGCCCGCTCGGGGCGGCACTTTTTAGGGGGTGGCAAATTTTTGATTAAATAATAATATATTTAAGGTCAGGTTTTTCTGCCAAGGTAGGCATTTACGCTGCCTCGCACGCTCTGATGCCCCCGCTTTGTGCGGAATCGGTGCCACAGTGCAGAAATAACACTAAAATATTGAATAAATTGAACTAAGTACTAGTTTAAACTTATTTTTTGTTCAAGATTTGTTTACAATTGTGATAAGAGTTTTGTTTCTTTATAAACCAGGAAATATTTATCTACACTCGTAGGTATACTAAAATTAACCTTTTCTTTTTTGACGCATTTTGTTGAGACCGGCATTACCGGTTATTCCATTCATTATTTAAAATGTTGCCTTATACTTCGTAGATTTGTACAAAAAAAAAAAAAAAAAATTGTGCAGAAACTTAATTAACGATACGGTTGCGTTAATGCCGATGAAAGTGGATGAAAGTTGACTATGTCCTCGAGGTAAACCATAAATTTAGCATGTTTCAGTAAAACTTGACATAACTGATGCGTTGGCAATGAAAAGTCACTAAAATAAACACAGGTTTTTACCTTAACCTTAAATCATACAAAATGTTCCGCCAGGTATTAAAAACTCACTAGATCTAGTGACTAGTCAAATTCATTTAGCCTCATTATTATATTACATTATTTATTATAACTAGTTCCCGTTATTTTCATGTGATGAAAAGTAGCCCATATGTAATCTATCTAATCTGCAATAAACTTATATTTTATTTCAGATAATAGATTACAAGCAAGCAAATATTTGATGTATTCGAGAGGTAGAAAAACCCTATCCTATTTTACAGAATAGCCTACAAACACTAAAAAGTACAAAACATAAAATAAAAAAACATGAAAAGTTACGTTTAAAATAACCGACTTCAAAACCAAAAAAAGTCATTCAAAAGCGAAAAGTAAACTAATAAGAGCAGCACTATTTTTGTTTCTCCCGCCCCTCAATCGACTGCCAGAACATTGACTTATATAAGTAAGGACCAGACCAACCGTACGAAAAAAAAACACCGCATTGGCCCTAAAAACATTTTTAGGGCCAGTGTCACTCAGTTCACAACGTTCAGTACGCGGAAGTGAACGAGTATTTGGTGGGAATAAAATGCATAATTGTGTACTAAAAAGTTGCAAAAAACGAAACAAAAGTAAAAAAAAAAGATGGGATATGGTTTCATCAGTAAGTATTTAATCTTAATTTCCTTTTGTTGCTGTTAGATTAATAGGCATGCAGTTTTAAAGTGATATTATTTTTTCTAAGGATTTACACAAAATAGCCGCCATTGAACGCGTGAAGTGGACGAAGTAGCCTTGTACAAACGTGATTTTTGTTGTTGTTTTATTGTTGTCGAATTTAGTGCAAGTGATTTTGCATTTTGGGATTTAATAATAAAACAAAACGTAATCCGTCTTATTCCAAAACACGGACTAATTATAGTACTGGAATTAAGCCAGGTTTAAACCAAGTCTAAGTCTAAGCGTTATTACAAAACGAAGTTTTTCTCTAAGCCGCGTACTATCTATGATCCTAAAGATTAACTATCGAACCCCTAGTTTAACTATGGACTTACTTCGGATCTGTCATTTTAAGGTTAGGACAACACTTGTTTCTTCCATATTCAACAATTTGAACTCTCGCAATAGGGATGTTAACACTAATCACACATTTATGTTTAATGTTAATTTTATGATAGTTTGCATTAATAGAATATCGAAAATTACATTATTATAATTTAATATTACGTAGTAAATTTATTATAAATGATTTTAAATCCTATATTTTTAATCTGTTGTCACGTGACTGGCTACACCAATATGAATTATTACGTCACTAGTCGCAAAACAAACTGTCAAAACTGATTAAACTGTTTACATTTCTGCTTTTTATTATAGTTTGCGATCTTAGCGACAACGATTTTGATTGTTTGTATTCAAGTAATGATAAGAAAACACATAACCTGAACATATAGTCAAGAATCGCGACCAGTATTTTGCGACTAGTGACGTCATGTCAGTCGTTAGTGTTTCAAAATTAGTCTAATATATTAATATTAAATATATTTACTCATCGAAAATACTAATATTTTAAAATGAAATGTAATTTTTTACGGTAAACAAGGGTCAATCTTCAAAATAAAAGCAGTTCCAAAAATTGTTAATATTGTTGTATAACGTTGGGCTATCTCAGGCTTAACCTTGGACTAAGTAGTCTTTGGATAGTCTGAGTTTTGTAATAGGAACACATTTTAAACCTGGTCCTAAGTTTAACACCGTATAAAACCTGGATTAGTTAGTCCTGGTTTAAATCTGTACTACGAGTATCTTAGTTTTTTGGAATAAGACTGAATAGGTTTAATCTACACTTAGGTTTGAGTACATTACAAAGAGAAAATATTTGTAAATACTTTCGAATTTTTGTGTTTGCATTGAATAGGATGTTTATTATTGTATTTAAATATTTGAGAAACTATTTTGAATACCTATACATATGTAGTTCGTTTAGAGTTTTCACAGAAACTTGAAAGACATTTAACAGCTACTTGATGCTTTTTGGCTGTTGGTGTGCACACGTATAGTAAAAATTTTATTCTCATATATTATTCCAATTGCAAATAAAAAAATATGTATGAAATTACGTTTTTTTTGTACAATGTTATGCCGTCTTTTGTCGTCAACGCGGCACTCACGTAGTTCGTATGATTTACAGATCTTACTGTTTTTGCTTGTATTAAGAAGTTTTCTAAAAAATGTATAAGTAGGGCGCATCCTTCCTTTTGAAATCATTGGCTGCAGATGGGTACCGCGCCGCTGCGCGCGCAACCGCGCGGTCGCTACACGGGTGCCGCGCGGCGCGCAGCGGCGCGGTCGCCACGCGGGCGCCGCGCGGCACCCGCGTGGTAGCGCGGGCGTAAACCGCCTCGTGAGTTTTGAATTCAATTTTTACATACAAATCTGCATCCTACAGAAGACGCGGGCCCGCGCCCGCGCGCGGGCGCGGTTTGAAACCGCTCCATGAAATCCTACCCTAAAGGTATAAAATTTAATTTTGTCAATGTACATGTTACGAAACTGTCAATTATTTTGAAAGATTTGCTCTGGTTTTTCGTTGGTATGCTATAATAAAATAAACCACAGTATTTCTAACATTTACTCAAGGCTTACGCAAACCAAAAACCTGCCAAAGTTTTCATCATCATCATCATCATCAGCCTATCTTAATCCGCTGGTGGACATAGGCCTCTCCCATGGCTTGCCACTTAGCTCTATCTTCGGTATTAGGAAGGAATGGAAACTTAATACCGGAGAATTGTTAATCGCAGTCAAATCTCTGTAGAATTATTAGAATTACCAAGTGACGCCGTACTCAAACCAAAGAAAAAAAACCAAAATAATGTAGACGGAGACATAACATTATACATATACAAAATTAAAAATAATATCGTAAATCATCAATTTATGATTTACTCAATCATTATCCAAGATAAAACCAACAAACAAAGCATAAAATATTCGTTGTAAAGGTATATGGACGCCACACTGTCTGCCTTATAAGGAAAATCTCGCATTTAATCTTGCTTATTAAGGCTCAATGACACGTCTAGAATTTCACGAAATTTTGCTCGGCCGACGCTTGAATTTTTTACCATTAAGAATTTGTTGATATTGTTTACTATTGCTTCAACCTGTGTAGTATGTAGGGTACTTGTTAATTATTATTATTACCTTACATTTAACGTGTGGGAGAGAGGATAGGTCAATATATCAGTCATTGATTAATTAGTCAGTATAACTATATTAATTCGTAGTCAGTATATTAACCATCCATTATTTAACCATTATCCATTAACCATTATCCACTAACCCGCACTGTACCAGCGTGGTGGATTATGGCCTTAACTCTCTCCTTGCGAGAGAACGCCCCGAGTCCCAGCAGTGGGAACACTTAGTGGGCTGTTGATGATGTTGATGATATTAATTAGTAGTAAACATGGCACAAATATCAGGGACGAAGATAGTGTTTTTAATTTAAGTAGATTTTTTTAGTTGTTGTGTTAAAGATGCTTGAATTATATTTGTGTGGTTTATAATTTGTCAATTTTACTTTTGGGCCATTGGGATATGTTTGGAAGCAATGGTTTTTTATTAACCCCCGACCAAAAAAAGGGGTGTTATAAGTTTGACGTCGATGTCTGTCTGTCTGTCTGTCTGTCTGTCTGTCTGTCTGTCTGTCTGTCTGTCTGTCTGTCTGTCTGTCTGTCTGTCTGTCTGTCTGTCTGTCTGTCTGTCTGTCTGTGTGTGTGTCTGTCTGTGGCACCGTAGAGCTCAAACGGATGGGCCGATTTCGATGCGGTTTTTATTTGATGGTTAATATCCGTGCGAATGTTCTTAGCTATGTTTGGTTAATATCGATTCAAAATGGCCGCCGCCACAAAATGGCGGCCAAAATATTTCTTCACAACCTACCTCAATATTGGTATCAAATGAAAGGGCTTGACTAGTAGAATACATTGCACTATGAAAAATTTCAAATCCAAGATGGCCGCCACCACAAAATGGCGAATTATATTTTTACACTAATACTTCAATATGGGTATCAAACGAAAGGCCTTGACTAGTAGAATACATTGCACTATGAAAAATTTCAAATCCAAGATGGC
The DNA here is from genome assembly GCA_017562165.1 of Ectropis grisescens. Classification (NCBI taxonomy): domain Eukaryota; kingdom Metazoa; phylum Arthropoda; class Insecta; order Lepidoptera; family Geometridae; genus Ectropis; species Ectropis grisescens. The sequence goes on along the minus strand of CM029770.1, from coordinate 5,755,085 downwards.
CGCTTCCACAAAATGGCGAAAAACATTTCTTTTTTCACAACTCCTTAATATGGGTATCAAATGAAAGGGCTTGACTAGTAGAATGTTGTACAGATAACAAATCTGAGGTAGTCGGGGTTAATCAAAATTTTAATTTTGTTCTTGTTATATTGCCACTAAACACTACACAAGAACAAAATTAAAAATTTTGATTAACCCCGACTACCTTAGATTTGTTATCTGTACAACATTCTACTAGTCAAGCCCTTTCATTTGATACCCATATTAAGGAATTGTGAAAAGGAAATGTAATTCTCCATTTTGTGGTAGCGGCCATCTTGGATTTGAAATTTGTCATAGTGCAAAGTATTCTACTAATCAAGCCCTTTCATTTGATACCCATATTGAGGTAGTAGTGAAAATATTATATAATTCGCCATTTTGTGGTGGCGGCCATCTTGAATTTGAAATTTGTTATAGCGTTTAGTACTCTACTGGTCAAGCCCTTTCATTTGATACCCATATTGAGGTAGGTTGTGAAGAAATATTTTGTCCGCCATTTTGTGGAGGCGGCCATTTTGAATCGATATTAACCAAACATAGCTAAGAACACCCGCACGGATATTAACTTTCAAATAAAAAAACCGCATCGAAATCGGCCCATCCGTTTGAGCTCTACGGTGCCACAGACAGACACACACACAGACAGACAGACAGACAGACAGACAGACAGACAGACAGACAGACAGACAGACAGACAGACAGACAGACAGACAGACAGACATCGACGTCAAACTTATAACACCCCTTTTTTTTGTCGGGGGTTAATAAAATATAGCTCGCATTAGAAAACAGCAGCGGCCCGCGGTGTTACTCGCGTAGTTCTCGTTCCTGTTATTTTTCCGAGATAAAAAGTAGTCTATGTATTCTTCCAGACTATAATCTATATACGTTCCAAATTTCAGCCCGATCCGCTCAGATGTTACGACGTGATTGAGCAACAAATATCCAAACGTCCATACATTGACATTTATAATATTAGCAGGATTTACAATCTCTGATTTATTCAAATTTATAAAGATTTTTGATTGTTGGGCCTTAAACGGCGCATGCTCAACGTGAAATGACTCACAAATGAGTGTATGCTTGTTTCTTTTTAACCCCCGACAAAAAAAGGGGTGTTATAAGTTTGACGTCGATGTCTGTCTGTCTGTCTGTCTGTCTGTCTGTCTGTCTGTCTGTCTGTCTGTCTGTCTGTCGTTCTGTCTGTCTGTCTGTCTGTCTGTCTGTCTGTGTGTGTGTCTGTCTGTGGCACCGTAGAGCTCAAACGGATGGGCCGATTTCGATGCGGTTTTTTTATTTGAAAGTTAATATCCGTGCGGGTGTTCTTAGCTATGTTTGGTTAATATCGATTCAAAATGGCCGCCTCCACAAAATGGCGGACAAAATATTTCTTCACAACCTACCTCAATATGGGTATCAAATGAAAGGGCTTGACTAGTAGAGTACTAAACGCTATAACAAATTTCAACGCGAGTAATCACGTAGTTCTCGTTCCTGTTATTTTTCCAAGATAAATAGTAGCATATGTATTCTTCCAGACTATAATCTATATACGTTCCAAATTTCAGCCCGATCCGCTCAGATGTTACGACGTGATTGAGCAACAAATATCCAAACGTCCATACATTGACATTTATAATATTAGCAGGATTTACAATCTACGATATATTCAAATTTATAAAGATTTTTGATTGTTGGGCCTTAAACGGCGCATGCTCAACGTGAAATGACTCACAAATGAGTGTATGCTTGTTTCTTTTTTCACGATAATGGACTCTTAATTGTAGGTATTAATGCCGTTGTTTTGATCAAGAAATATGAGAGTGACAAGGGAACAAGACGAACAAGGAAAATATAATAATACTAGCGGCTCGTTCCGGCTTCGCTCGGATATGGTCACATAAAGCCTATTAATCGAAATAAAAACTATCCTATCTTTTAAGTTGGATCCATCTACATACGGTGTCCAAATTTGATTAAAATCGGATCAGTGGTTTAGGAGTCCATTGAGGACAAACATTGTGACACGAGATTTATATATATTAAGATTTTTCATAATCATTGCTCTACTAATTCGGATACGGTGTTATTTAATCTGTGCTGCTAATTTAAAAGGTAATCAGCGCAGTCGAACTGATTATATCATCCAGATTATATCATCCAGAGTTATAAGATGATTTTTTCCCCTTCATTTATCTGAGAACGTTGCGCTTCAAACCGGAAGACGGTAATGTTTGCACATTTTTGCTATTTTAGAATAATTACCAGAGGTGTTGTACTGCACTTAAAGTTGTCACACATAAAGCTGTCATAAAAATGAAACTTCAGTGTTCCATCTTAGCCAAAATGATTTGTAATATGCTATAGGTAAGTGGCTTATCGTGGCTTCTAAGATCTCTACAGGGGTTTGAAAAATAAATTGCATTTATTTTATGCTTATTTTTTGCAGAAGATTTGTATAATATCTATTAAGTTATCTATTAAGTTATTATTAACAATTTTTTTTATTTAAATTAGCCACTCGACAGACTCCGGGTCCGTGATCTTTGTCATTACAATTATCTTGTTTTCTTACACATTTCTTGGATAAGGAGAAGAAGAGGAAATAGGAGGGAGTTGGGTACATTTAAAATCTAATTCTAGCTTGTCTGTAGAGCCGATCACTATCGGTTGGGATTCCGCTAGTAATCGACTCGACATCGACCCTTTTTGCCTAATTGCCTTTTGCCATTTGCCTAAGCTGCCTCCTCCCGGCCCAGGGCCTCCACAACGGCCGCATTTCTGTCCCTGATGGCCATCTGTAGGTTAAAATCGCGGATGGTCTTCGGTGATGGTATTGTTTAACATTGTTCGATGAAACTAATTAAAGAACAAAAATAATAGGTACTTGCCACCAACGTTTCAAAATGAAACGAAAATAAAATAAGTACCGACTTTTATTTCTATGAAATTACTTGGTAAAGTCAAACAAAAGTTTACTTTACCAAGTAATAGGTATGAAGTAATAATATTGAACTCATTTAGTCCACTAGCAGATATATTATTCGTTTAGGCAAAATGTTTGCAAATCTTAAAATCGACTATATTCACACTACAGAAGCCAGTTAGTGTTTGTAAACATTCTTATTATTACTAAGCGTTACCTAACATGGCAAACTGTTATCGTATACCGTTAATATTACCACCGTATTCGGAAAGACACAAGCACCAATAAAGAAATAAAATACACTGCCATAACACAGTTCAAATAATAGTACGTAAGCAATGAATCATGCTTTGTTGAAAGATCTAACCGGTGAATGACACCGAACCGTTTTGACTGTGAGGTCTGGAGACGCCAGCACTCATGACCTTTGACGAGAAGCTGAAACTATTAAGTTTACTCTCAACTCGCAACTCAATTGTTTCAGTTGTCACATAAAATGCGATTGTAGCACCACGGTAGCACAGCCTTGAATTGTGGTACCTTCACAGATCTGATCCCACACATTCGGTTCAAGACCAATTCTAAAGCGGACGCCGTTTTCAGACGCAGTCTCCTAATGATTCAACACTTACGATCGGGAACTCTGATTACATCATGTCAATGAGCACACTTCACTATGACTACTATGAGTATAATAACTAATATTTACCGTCGAAATCCCAAAGTGAAGCATGTGGTAAGTCATAGTCAAATAAAACAAATTAAATAATAGAAACTACTAGTACCTCGCGGTAATACCAGGTAATTTCCGTTCTCCGCTATGGAAAGTAGTATACCTATGTGATATTTCAAACTAAATTGTCTGTGTTCTAAATTTAAACCTGAGGGTTTACCGCGTAACTAGAACTGTCTTAGCTTTGATATAGCTCACTCTTTCTTTCTGCTTGAAATGATAGAGACCACAATAGCAAAGCGAAAGCCGATTTAGTTAGCCGGTAGAATGTCCGTTCAGCCGACTAGCCGTGCCGTTCCAAAATGATTGAGCCTAAGATCGTAGACTACGATCTTTGGATTCATAGCAACAAAATCCAAACATCAAAAGTTTCGTTTTTGCAAAATTAAGTTATTAATTAAGTAGAGTATGGAAATTAGTGACGATTGACAATGATATTTTGCTGTACATATCTGACAAAACACTACATATCTAGACCCAAACTAAGCAATACATGGCAAGCATGGAAGTCAGATAGGTGCCGTTATACATTTAATACATTACAACAATACATTTTTTAAATAATGAGTGACGAGACGAGCATGACATGTTCCTGATGGTAAGCAACATGCCTGCCACATAACAGTACAGTGACACGCAGCTATTGGAACAGGAAGAGTCCAAATCATTACCTAGCACCAGTGCAGTGCTAGGTAACGATTTGGACTCTTCATCGTCACCCTCTAAGATGTAATTAATATCTCTAAGCCCTGTAATTACATATTACTTAAATAATTGTAAATACATTTTTATCAACTTGATAAAATATAGAAAGACCCAGATACAGAACAAATAAATAAAGATGTTTATAACTTTTTCATAAAAAAACGAGAGAGTGGATTTGAATTAATTATACTTTGTACAATATACATTATACATACATCAGATTAACCGGTCCTGTGATATAGGTATAACGGTTGAAGCTAACAACGGCGCAGCTAGTTTGATAGTTAAAGGAAATATAATGAATTAATTGAGTTGGCCATTATAAGGTGGATTTATCGAACTGTATAACTAGGGAATTTTATGTATCCCAGGGGATAAATATGTTGTTAGTGTACTGAGAAAATACCTAAAATAGAAAATGGATTTTTAAAATACCCATGAAAACTGAGTCAAGGAAGAATCAGTGGCAGTGTAAATGGTTAAATATATTATGAATGGTAAAATAGACGCGTGACCACGGCGGTTGTAACGCTGCCAAAACGTCGAGGTATTGGAACAATGAATTATTCGTGGTTTAGTCCCGTAGGTACTTAATAAAAATAGACGCAGGTTTGCACTTCTTTGTCCTCTCGTCTGATATCAAGCGATGATGCGTTCGTCGGTGGAGCGCACCTAAAAGCAGCCTATTCGCTCTAGACTTGAATACTCTCAGATTGTTTTATAGTATAGAGTGACAAAACGAGCAGGCCATATGCCTGATGGTAACCGACATGCCTGCCCATAACAGCACAGTGACACGCAGCTATTGGAACGTGAAGAGTCCAAATCAATACCTAGCACCGCATTGCGCTCGTCACCCGGAGACACAAGGTTTTATTTTTTAGCCAGTAATTTCTCTGGAAACAATGCTCTGCAAATCAGAATGTTTGAACACTACTGCTTGGCGGCAGAATAACTGGCAAAGGTGTGGTACTTCCCCAGGCGGACTCTGCAAACAGCCCTACCACTACTTTATTTATTTATTTATGGTAAGTCCACAAAACAGCAAATTTACAAAATAATACAAAGAGAGAAGCATAATAGTTCTGAGCACGAAAAAATCCCTAAGCATGTGAACACAGCAAGATTACACAGTTAAATTACAAATAATGAGAAAAGAAAATTAATAATCGAATCTACATTATATCTATCAAGGAAGGGAATACCCATTGACGAGAAGGACATGTGGCTGATCGTAAGCGACATGTCTGTAGCAGCACAGTGACACGCAGTTATTGAAACATGATGAGTCCAAATCATTAGGTACAAGTTGTTTACTGTTGTACATCTCGCCATCACTCCATCGTATATAAATACCTACTTTTCACAGGTCGTTGAACTAATTAAAGCACCATAGCAAACTAAATGAGTCACCGTAGAATCATTCGCGCAGTCTCGGATACCTGTTCAGTTCCCACATACCACGTCCCAGCCCAGCGGACGGGTTTGACGCTTCTTGTTATGTCTACGGATGACTCATAAGTCGTGTAGTAACAGGGATACGTACTTCCTTCCAAGAGACGTTTCAATCAACGAGTTTTTAAATGAAATTTGTAGCATTTTATCCTCTTCCAATTTTATGCCAATGAATAATACAATAAAAGAAAGCAGAGACGAGATTTTCTACAAAACTGAATTTTGCACTTTAATCTCAAATATGTACGTGTAAGATTTGATGAAAGCCAGATATCACTCTGAATATGCTGATCTGTATTTGAAATAATAGCCTAGAATTGTATCTATTGTTTCCGGAGATATGACTGTTTATTGTTACTGTTTGTCTAGTAATCTATCAGAAAAAAAGTGTGTGTGTATGTGTACTTATGTAGGCATCTAAAAAGTTCTTAAATGTTTTAATGAGTATTGTACCTAACGCGTACCTAACGCTACTTCTTTGCTAGCTGAAAGTTGGACAGTTGATGCCAACTGCCATAGGTCCACTTAAAAAACGCGCAACTAACTTCATAGTGTCAAATTTGAGTGACGGTGCGCGTGCGCATTTGTCAACCACATTCATAATGTAGTTTTTTTCGTATTCGCGCGCATATATCAGTCTATTCATATTCATATCTATTTTGTCACGTGTGCCAAAATAAGTTTACCTTCAAAAGTCCTTTTTAACCCGAACAAGATGTCTGCAAATACTTGCTTGGCGGTAGAATAACGGCAATAGTGTGGTACTTCCCCAGGCGGACTCTGCAAAGAATCCTTCCACTACAGTTTTGTTTGCGGTAATTGACCGCAGAAGTAAATTCAACATCTCAAGATTTAGAAAGGTCAACATTTAGAAACTTTTGCCAGAAATCCCCCGCTTAAAAAAATGCTACGGAATTGGGGGCTCGTGTGAATGACAATGTCATCATTCTGTACGTGCACGTTGGAAAACTAAAATTGGTATAACTTTTGTTTGACTGATTTATATATATCACCGTACTGACCAATTTAGGCAATTCTGCATTTAGTGATGTACATAAATAGTTACGGCTGGTCTTGTGGAGACTGCACGGCAACTGCTGATTCTGAGCTCCTGGTCCCTGTATCGAATCCCATGCCCACCCACTGTCTTTCGAAGTCATGTGCGCAATGCCGCTTACTTAAAAATAGTGAAGAGAAATATCGCGAGAAATCCAAAATTAATCTTCATCATGTGTCATCCACTGACCCGCATTGGGCCAGCGTGGCGGAATATGGCCTTGTCTCTCTCTCTTTCTTTTTGTGGGAGAAATTCCAGGTTCCAGCAGTAGGAACTTTTAGTGGGATGCTTGTGGTTATGCCTGTTGTCGTATTGGCTCCCTCCCATGTCAAAGAAGTGAGTCCATTTGTGATGAATCAGCTAAAGAGGTAAAACGCGTAACTTTATTTTGCCGCTTAGTGATTTGAACTTGAAGAGTTCAGATCACCACCCGCCCACTGCGTGCAGTAATACTCAGTCACTTAATATCATTTATCTCTATGCCTTGTCATGTCATTGGAAATTTGGACGTTCAAATTGAAGACAGTAGTGTCATATTATTACAAAGAAGTATTATTATATTGCTGTCTTGCAAAATTAAACGAGCTTCGGAAGTGGACACATTTTAAAATCTTTTGGTGTTGAGACACTGAGCATGTGGAGGTCAGGAGCTCATATCATTTAAATAGATTCGCGAAAACTAGTTTTTCCGTATGGTAGCCGGGACTGATGATAGCGATGAAACTACCAGACCAGTTTCGGCTAACGCGACTTATACATGACTTCATCTAGTGTGAGACCTGGCGCCTGGGGGCCCTTACACGATACTCAATATTGTTGTATTTACTCAATTCAATTTATTTATTCGAACCATTATTTCAAAAGAACACTTGGTAACGTATCTTACAATTAAATTAAAGATAATTCAGTGTACATAATCTATATAAATAAAAATCTTTGTAATAAAATAATACCAAAAAATAATATACTATATTGTTTTGCCCGAATAAAGTTTATAATTATTCGGTTATATATTTCTCTTCTTAAATCTACGGTTTTTTATTTTATTAAATATGTTTTTTTACTATATTAACATATAAATATACACACATTATAAAAACAAAAAGCCTAGATCTAGACCGCCGTGGGCAGCGGCGCAGAACCCAAGCTACTGGTGGTCAGGCCCTCTAGGGCTGCGGAGTGAGGAACCTCTTGACGATGCGTGATGTGTTGTGCGTGATCGTTTGAATGACCACCTTCGGCATCTGATCCTTGATTCAATCGTCTAGTGTCTCTAAAGACGTTGTTCGAGACTTTTCGCTATAAGTCCATTTACCAATACAACTATCGTGACTATGACTATTATTAGTGCTTCATTTCATGTCTTATCAAACCAATTTTAGCGGTTTTAGTTTCAATTGATGATTGGTGACCAGGTCAGTAGATCAACACAGTCTATTGACCCAGTCAGTACTCATTTAACACTATACCTATTACTCAATTGTAAAGGACGTTAGGTTGACGCCAGTGTGGCATTATTTGCTTTGCGATAAGTCGTGAGTCACCGGCGAAGTTCTTACCACATGAGTGGATGGACACGCGTTACTGTGTTGATATAATCTCAAGATCATGAGTCAGCCACGCGTAACTATCCAATTTCTTTAACAAAACGAAACGTTATGAAAGCATTCGGTAATAGTCGGTTTGCTACCTTTGATATAAGATTGATATTTACATATTTATGTTCCCAATTCATGACGCTATCAATGATTGACACTGGTTTTGTCCGTCTCAAACCTAAGCCACTAAACCTACCTAATAGCTTCAAAGAAGCCTTAAGATTTGATATTAACTGCCGATAATCATATTAACTCGTGAAAATTTATTTTCTGAAGGGACTTATGGCATTTGATCTTTAATGGTTTCTATTGCCTACCAAACTATAGGCTAGTGGAGAAGGTGCAGCGCCCTACTAACCTAAACTTACCTACTAACTACACTGACGCATACACATATTATGTATGACTGTATGTACAATTGTACATAGCTGAAAGCAAGTTACCGGAGAGGTACATAAAGACCAATAAATCGTCACTAAAAACCCAAAAAGTACTCAACATTTTCTTTTATCTGATTGATTCTGAGCTTTAATGAAAACAGACACAACTCTGAGAAACGTTATTAGAAGTTATTCAAAATGTATGTCACACGCTAACGGGGAGAAGGTCGACGAAGTGTAATATTGTGAGAAAACTAATTCTGGAACTCCCGTTTAAATCTGAAATTCTCTTGACGTGAAATTAAAATTATTTACGCCAGACTATGGCGAGAACAGTTGTGTCTGGTTGTTATAAGGGCCGGAGAAAGGGTAAAAAAATGTGGGTGTTCTTGCATTAACACACGCAAGAAGTTAAATGTTTTCTCTTTGTTCCTCGTGCTAAGAAGTTTAATTTAAATCATAGAACAGATAATATCTTCAACGTACATAAAAAGTATTAACATGTTAGTTACAATGTTTACTAAAATGTTGACTACAAAGAGTTTACATATACTACGTATAGAGTTAAATTTTCCACACGGTTCTTTTGTGACAATCGTAAGTAGTAGACGTGTATAATTTCTATGGCAACAGAGTGATGTGGCGCGACAAAAGTATGACACTTCCACAAGAGCGACAAGGAAATAAAGATGCTACCCGTGCTTTCGGCGTTTGTGCCAACTCTATGCGTAGTATATGTAAACTCTTTGGTTGACAAGCTATAAACGAAATTGATCTTCAAAAAAACATGAAGTTGCTGTTGCATATATTTTTTTAATAAAGATGATGGTAAGCAACATGCCTGTCACATAACAGCACGCACACACGCAGCTATTGGAACATGAAGAGTCCAAATCCTTACCTAGCACTGCACTGCGCTCGTCACCCAGTGATATAAAACGTTATATCTCCAAACCCTGTAATTTCTTTAGAAACATACATTTGCGTATAGATAACATTTTAGTAATTTTTTGTTCGGTTTTCCTTCTTCCTTCCTAACCCCCCGGTCAGTAAATCCACTTGAAAATTTCCTGAAATCTGTATTGTCATTTCAGCGGAATTGCATGATATCTTTGCCAAATAATCTTTACGCAATGGATTATAATGTTTAACAATAAATTGAATCATGTTGCGATTTTTGCGAGCTTCCATCGCGATAGTGTGAGTCAGTGACAAGTCGAAATCTGTCTTGAGTAGGATTACCGATTGTTTTTTCTTCAATGGACTTTGATACGAATATTTGTACTTGATACTGATAATAAAACGTGAAAGTATGTGATGGATGGTTGGATAATGCGTATCTCTTTAAAAAGGATTTAGGCACAAAGTAACAGGTGCTCTACTTAGCTAACTCTTTACGCTATGGGTCATGATCCTCGAGGCTTACGTAAATAAAAAGACACGCTCGACCGTTCCAGATTAAATTGCATTTTGGACAGTTTTGCAGAACGCGGTCATTGGCAGTGTTAAAAAAAACGAGTTGCGAGTTTCGCGATGTTCAATAGAAAAAATTGGTTGCCTGTAAAGGCGGTATACGGGCGACAGTTTTACGTGACAACGACTTTGAGTGGTAAAATAATTTTACGGAAGGGACGCGTGCCTTTCACTTTTTATGTCTGTCTCAGTCTTCTGTCTTAGGCGGGCTAACCATGCCCGAGTGGAAGGGACGCGTGCCTCTCACTCGCTCTCGTTGTGAGCGCATAACGTGAGCGGAGCGTAACGCAGTTTCTTGAAGTGTCACCCGGCAAACCAATTTATAAGACGTTGTCACGTCAAAAATGGCTGTTGAAGGAGAGTAAAAAAATGGCTCGTTGATTAAGAAGATCAGATAACACTCTCCGTAATGTATGTTTATGCGATTATGTTTATTTTATAGTACCTATAGAGCACAGATCATATACCATGGCTTCATTGTCTTTGCTATAGAGTGACGTGACGGGATCAGCAGGGCATATGCCCGATGTGTAAGCAACACGACTGCCCATAACAGCATAATATCACACAGCTGTTGAAATATGAAAAGCCAAAACCATTACTTAGCACTGCACTGCGCTCGTCACCCAGATATATAAGATGATTTATTTCTATCTATAGATTTATGTAATTGTCAATGGGTAATATTGCCGTTCAACCAGATTCACACTGTTGTCGGCGCTTGCTCAGGAGAAATGTAGGCATAAACATGATTTTTTTCACGATTTCCAGGGAACTGGTTAAATCAATAGTAAGATTAGTTTATTTTATGAATAAAATGCGACTTAAACAACTAAGTACAGCTGTATTGCGTAACGCTGTTTAATTCGTAGAGTTTTTATTGTACTCGTAGGTAATTCAAATATTCAAGTTATTTAAAAACTTGAAATGACAAGTGTCTTTCCTTCGTGTATCTGGTCTCACATAGATAAAGTGAAGATACGTTTTATCAGTAAAAATGTTGTAGTGAATAAGATAACAATTGACTGCCATCTCAACTGATCTTAGGCGAACATGCGTTTTACAACTTAGCGTTTATCCGAAAGAAACAGATTCACTAGTTCTAGTTCAGATTTATCTAAGGAATTTATTTAAATAAACATGTGTCTACAAAGCATTTTTTTCCAAGTATTCAAAAGTAGAAATAGATCGGACATACTCGTATCTGTCGTAGAACAGGTAACAACGGGGATCATATTTGTAGGCTGTTATTATTTTAAACATTTCAGAATTAATCCTACTATTAGAAGTTTCTATTTAAAGTATTTACTAATTAGGGGTACTAAGAATACGACCTTTTTTATCGATAGTAGGTTGGCAATTGGATACCATCTCGCCAGATGCGGTCCACTTGTAGCCGTCCGTCCGTCCAAAAATGTATAAATTGTTTGTTGTTATCTACCATCAATTGCAAATATAAGTCGTCCTGTTTCGCTATCATACAAAAATATACAAATGCCTCCTTATAAATCACTAGAAAAAACGAATAAATCGTAATTCTAAAAGTTGGGATGGCTATGTGGCCAAAACGCGGGCAACATGTTTGCTGATTGAGATAGTGTGCGTGAAGATTGAGTCAGCTTTCTTATTTAGGAAGCGACAGTTCATTTAGGAGGGGAATATTAGTGATATTAATATTAGATACTAGCAGCGTCCGCGGTGTTACCCGCGTAGTTCCCGTTACCGTTATTTTGCCGGGATAAAATATGTGTTATCCCAGACTATTATAATCTTTTTTTTATTTATTTTTTTTAAATAAAGAGTGACGAGACGATCAGGACATGTGCCTGATGGTAAGCAACATGCCTGACACATAGCAGCACAGTGACACGCAGCTATTGGAACATGAAGAATCTAAATCATTACCTAGCACTGCACTGCGCTTGTCACCCAGAGATCTAAGATCTTATATCTTTAAGCCCTGTAATTTCTCTGGAAACATTGCCCTTCAAACCGGAACACAGCAATGTTTGCACATTACTGCTTGACGGTAGAATAACTGGCAAAGGTTTGGTACTTCCCCAGGCGGACTCTGCTAAGAGTCCTACCACTACAAAATCTACCTGTATTCCAAATTTCAGCCCGATCCGTTCATACGTTAAGACATGATTGAGTAACAAACATCCGTGCATTGACATTTATAATGTTAGTAATTAGTAGAGATACGCCGAGTAACACTTTTGACGCGTAACAAGTACAGAGTTTTACTCGGTTCAATTTTTTTTTCAACCGAGTACTCGGCCGAGTAACTCGGTTCAATCAAAATCCCAAGTCACGCGGGTAAACAAGTGCAATCAGGTCGCATTACTACTCATTCTTCTTCATTGTCATAATTTTGATTTTATTCAAAGTTGCAAAAAAAAAAAAAGAATATTGTCAAAGATTTCCTAAGTTGGTACAAAGTACTTTTACAAAAGACTAATAAATACTTTTAATACAAAATACTTAAAAAGGAATAATAAATACTTTTTGATTAACATTGTTGTTTTAATTATAGGTATCTACCTAAATATATTGGTTTTATTAAACCGAGTATACTCGCGATCGGCATTCAAACCTATTCGGCCCGAATACGAGTATCAAAAAAACCCGCCGAGTACGCTGAGTACCGAGTATCAACCGAGTAATCGTCCATCTCTAGTAATTATGTAGTAGGTAGGATACACAGGTGTGGATTGCACAAACAGCCACCTTTATGTTTTTCCATCACAGTTAAAGCGATATGAGGGAGACTCTAGTAATTATATGTATCTACATTATTACCTCTACACTTGCAACACCAGAAGTACTTACCATGTTTACCTTACCCATGTGTTTGGTTCTATAAAGTACTACCAGAACTTTGCAAATTTACTCGCGTAGTTTTCATTCTCGTTATTTTCCCGCGACGAAAAGCAGCCTATATCCTAGACTATATTCTCACGATCGATTGTATCAATCGATGTATCGATTCGTTCCGACGTGACTGAGCAACAAAAATTCGAACATTCAAACTTTCCCATTTTTATAATTAATACGTAGAATAATGCGAGATGTTTTGAATACAGAGAATAGATGATATAGGGAAGTCCAGACGTTTAAATTTTCTTCGAAGATAGTTGGCAACAATATATCTAATAAATGTTTATGTTCCGAGTTTTGAGAAAAATTGACAAGATTGCAAGATCTATAATTTCCTAGGAATTTATTCGCAGCTGTAATTTTGATGGGTTTAATTTGCACCGAGAAGGAAATTTTACAAAATATTCATTTTATTGTCGTGTGAAAAATCAATTTTCATTTACAGTTTTCCCCTCTAACTTTCATTTAATTTAACTTTCATTACAAATTCTGTAATGAAAATTGGTGCTGGTTATTGATAATATTAGATTGATTTTAATAATTCTTTCAATATCACCACATTTTACAGTTACTGTGAAAGAAATATTCAAATCAATTTAGTGCTTTTATTATCTTATTGAAAAACCAAATAATCTAATTTCATAACGAAACAAAAAAATAATTTGCCAAATTAGCACAGATTTGTTCGGGTAAACGGTGAACAAATATAAAAAGCTGTCAAAATTGAGAACCCTTTTTTTATCGTTAAAATAGTGACGAAGACGGTACCTATCATCTGTGCAAGTTACATCTTATATACGTCCTATAGCCCACATTTAGTGGTAAAAGTTTTTCTAAAGGGACACCTATGGTTTTACCTATAAGGTTGCCTGGAAGAACGATAAGGGCGCCATCTGTCACACTAACTTTAAGCGTATAACTAGTTTCAACTTGTGAATTATTTTTATTTCGGTACGTTCAATAAAGTGTAGGTAAGTATATATCTACCTATCTATGGTAATGACCTCAAGTGGCGCATACTGTTAACTGAACTTTGAGCTAGAGTAGAAGGCGTAGTTAGTTGCTAACCTAATCATACTTTCTTACTTGTATAGTTATACATAAGTAAAAGTAAAATAAAGTAGATATTGGTAAAAGAACGTACTTAATAATTCTATCTATCCATTCGGCATCAACAAAACAGTGCGGTTGTTATATACGAGTAAGTATTAGTATGTACTTAAAACTTAACATAACATAACGCTGGCATTTCGCGTTTTCGATTTAGAAATATAATGATGATTCTAAAAATATCTCACCACAAAAAAAACATATAAAAAATAACTGGTTCAAACGAACCGACTATTAAAAAAGGTAAATTTGATATAAAAACCAGATCCGGTTTGCCCAACCGCTTTTGGATACTCGTAGGCAATTTAACCGAAAACTCGACCTCGTTACCTAACCTGCCACTCCGGGAATCACCGAGTATCTGTGTCATGAGAAACTTGGACGTAAATTAAGAAAAAACACCTGATTTTTTAACTTTTATAGGTTCACGCTTGATCGCAATGTCGCCTGATGTGTGACGATGCGGTCTACGATGGAGCGTGCTTAGATGGAAGAAACCAATTCACTTTGGAATTAAAACATCAAAATTGTAACCAAACAAACTAGAACCAACCGACTGGCCTCGTGGCTTAGTGGGTAGTAACTCTGCCTGCGAAGCCGAAGATCGTGGGTTCGATTCCCCACCCAGTACAAATATTTGTATAATGTTTTCAAAGATTTGTACTGTGTCTGGGAGGAGCGCGTGTAGAAGTTCCTAGCGCCGGCCGGGATTCGCCATCACAACAAGATGCCATCGAGGCAAGTTGTTGTGTGATGTGCACCACGTAGAGGTTCCCGAGCCACGCCCTCATTATATCAGCTATATCTGGCTGGCATCTTACAAGCTTTGCTTAGTTTGGGGTCACATGGTGTTGTGTGTGAATTGTCCACCTATATTTATTTATTTATTTAACTACCCTTAGGAAAAACCAACTAGGTAACGTATTCCATGGCAGAGGTAGATAGATAGATAGAACTCTTCCAGGCAACCGGAGGATGGAGAGAAAATTGAGGTTCATCAGAAAAGTAAGGAACTCTACTTTTTTTTACTTTTTTTTTTACTTTACAAAACTAGAGTAGAGTATTTGGTTCAAGACATTTAAACATCAAGATGCAATTTTGCTTTTTCGAGCTACGAGCAGACAATTGTTGTTCCTAAAACATTAACATTAGGCGAGATAGCGGCCAAGTGTAAATCTATATTGGTTAAAAAAGTACACTTCTCAATTGGGATCATTTAACGAAGATATAAAAAGAAAAATATGAATAAACTAAAAATATTCACCATTCATTAGTCAGTGAAGCAGGCAATTGACGTCGAAGGTCTTCCGGTTACTTCCTCACAGCATCCGCTTTGCCGTTTTGCAACAGATTGGCTGGGTTTCCCCTCAGACCCGCAAGGTCCGGGCTTGTTGCGAAGACCGTGAGATTTTTAGAACAAATCCTCGTCATTATGACTACTTTTTAGTTACGGTAAAAAGATTACGATATACAGTGTAAACTCTATGTAATGACGCTTAACTGACTGAGCATTTTTCGGTGTTTTAGATAGTGGTCGTTAAAGAGATCAATAAAATATAAACTCGACAAAAGTCTAGTGACCGAACATGTGCAAGTTAATCATTTAAATCCAAAAGACTCAATTTACGATACGTCATTCGAAACACGTGCAAGAAAATAAAAACTACTATACAGCAAATAAACTTATCAACTTTATCAACATATCAAGTGCACTGTTGCAAATGCGTTGCCTACTCTGACGCTTAGGATTTAAATGTACCACTTCGGTCTTCATATTCGTACTTCTATAGTAAAATATCACCGTAAGCAAAAACTATAAATTAATATAATACATCATTTTAAATATTCGGTATGGTAGAGTTTTGAATAAGGAAGGTAGCATGATATAAATTGCGTTTAAGTATGAATTGGTGAAAAAACATTTTATTTCAAAGTATTTGCAAAGATTATGCTCAGTTAAAAAGTTGAAATGGCTGTCCCGCACATTATAACTAGTTTCGTAGTATTTTAAATAAATACACGGGTAACTCACGTTTAATATAGTCAGTCCAGTCCGACTCAAGTTTCGATCGCGTCCGGCGATCTTTTTCAAGGAGAGTGCGCGCGCGTGTTCGCAGCACTGAGTGCTAAACGAGCTGCGAACACGCGATCGAAACTTGAGTCGGACTGGACTGACTATATTAAACGTGAGTTGAGTTATCCGTGTATTTATTTAAAATGTGTAACAACCACGTTAGTTTTCATACTAGAATAGTTTCGTAGTAGTTCTTCGCGTTACAATTTCAATTTAAAATAAAGAGAGAGCTAGGATATGAATACATTTTATAGGCACGATAGTAGCACGATGGATAGTAATGCCGTTAAAACGAAGACGTGTTCATCAGTCAACCATAAACTAGTTAACTAGTCTATTTATTCACTCTAAAGAAACAATTGACAAAACTGTGACTGTGTTTTTTGTGACTTGTGTAACTGTCTTGTATAACTTTTAATACAATTTTGGTGTTTTCTGTATTACTACAACTAAATTACAATGAAAACTAAACTTACTACACACACTAAGCATATCTAAAGTATCCACAGACTGATGAAAGAGAATACTCAAACTCTATCCAGTAGGAAAGGGACCAACATGATGACGTCATTACCGCAGGAATAAACGGCATTTTGGTTATGCGTGGAGTCGTGGACGTAAGTAGTTTTCTTTCATTTTTCTTCTACAATTCATCATAGTCAATGAATACCGAATAGATACAAAAGGCCACAAAATTACAAACCAAACGAGATAGTTTTTTGTTTAGAACTACTTAGTTCATGAATAATACATTTTTCTGATTATATAACCGTGTTTCTATTAACACAATGCTTTATTTTTCTGTATCCATTACAGGTAAAGTCCCGCGGTGGTTTTAATATAAATCTGAGTGCGATGTAGATTAGAAACGTATTGATTACTTTCTTATCTGTCATACCATTTCAGGTTACCTTATGCCCCTGGTTTCGACCTCGTTGTACTGAAGTAATGACAAATTCAGTGATTAATTTGACTAACATTGTATAAAGCTATGACGGTTACTACGGGACTATACTATTATCGTTAAAGGGGCGTTTGGAAAATGACATATGATCGACAGATGTAAAAAATATGTCACGTTATGTTTCATTGACATTCTGATCAAATATCTCTAACTAAATGAAACATTACCGACAATTGTGCCACAATTAAAAATCAATGGGATTTTCATTCATCAGAAATTCTGAAACAGTATCCACTGGGCCAGCGTGGTGGATTATGGCCTTGTGAGAGTATTCTCTCCTGTGAGAGAAGCCGTTCCAGCCGTTGGAACATTTATTTGACTGCATCAAATTTTAAGAGCGCGTTTATTACGGGCCATTTAATTTTATTGGAAGAACAAATAACTATTCTATTAATATTATAATAGTCAATGTTTGGATGTTTGTTGCTCAAACACGTCGTAACGTATGAACAGATAGGGCTGGAATTTGGAATACAGTTACATTTAAGTCTAAGAGAACACATAGGATAGTTTTTATCCCAAAAAATTATGAACTATGCGGGCAAATCCGCAGGGCGCTGCTGGTAATGCAATGTAATAAGTGATGTGAAAACGTTTTGGTAGAATTTATTTCATTTCTTCCGCAAAAATCTAATTTTATGGTAAGTAGTTAGTTATGCAGATAAAGATATTATAACTTGTTTGTTTTAGAGTGGATTTTAGATATTGCGATGTTTCATGTAACGTCTGCACGGGTCAATTTACGAATTAATATGATTTCCAAAAAAATAATGATAGTTTACAAAAAATGTGAACAAATGGAGGTTTCAATTATGCAAATTACATAACAAATACATAATGGGAGACAAACAGTACAACTTAGTTTACTTTTAAAATGCAGGCTACAACATTCTCGGGAGAATTATCTAAATAAACCGATATTTTAAACAGAAAGTACTTAGGTACACTTGAATCCATAAAGGCATTTTTAAAACAAACCGTTCAAACATTACATGAAATAAGTTTTAAAAAATCGTACGTGGTCTAAAATTGTATTCATTAAAAATAAGGACGAGATATGTACGTGTTGGCGATTATTTCAAGAGCAACACTACGCCTTTAGTTGGCCTAATAAATAGAGTCATTAATTACGCTATTAAATAGAGAAAGGCTTGTACAATTTTATTTTGAAGCAATTAAATTTCGGCGATTATCCGAAAGATTTGGTAGAATCAGAATCAGTGTGTGGTATCTCCTATATCTATATCTGATGCAACAAAAATGGCGTGTTTTTGATGTTTTCTTAGTGGCTGGCTTGTGTTTGTTTTTGGCGAGATTTTCAGTTTAGGGGTGCCATGCTGACATATTTTAAATTTCCCGCGATTTGTCAGTTTCAACTTTCGTTAGCTAGACTCTAGGCATATTGAGCTTACAAAGGTTGACTGACAAATTACATAATTTTATTATCGTAGGATCTAAAATTAGCACTTATCAAGTACCAATTTCCAGATATCCGTCTTGAGCGGGTCCTGCCATTGGCGGGTCCAAGTTCCCAGCCAAGCACTGCCTAAGTAGGAACACAGCAAAGATCAAGTGGGCAATGTTTTGCCAGAGTTCACTGGATCCCACACTAGGGCTACCTGTGTAAATGTAGCATAGCAATCAAATTAATTAATAGATGTTAAGTAAGCGTGAATGCATTTCCAGCACGTAAAAGGATAAAGTGAAACGTTCCAGTAACCCTAACACGTCATCATAGAGCTGAAATACGTCACGGTTTTCAGTGGATACGTCATTGTTCGGTGGTAAATCATGCTTCATATTGCATATTTGACTGGCCTTGTGGCTCAGTGGGTAGTAACTCTGTCTGCGAAGCCGAGGGTCGTGGGTTCGATCCCCACCCAGTGCAAACATTTGTGTGATGAATTCAAATGTTTGTACTGTGTCTGGGTGTTTCTATGTATAATAAGTATGTATTTACAACTATATAAGTATTATATCAGCTATCTGGCCGCCATATTACATGCTTTGCTTAGTTTGGGGTCAGATGTGTGTGCGTGTGTCCACCCAATTAAATTAACATTCAACTTACGTACCTATATAACTAGAGTATGGCTGTTACTGGGCATGACGTTCAAAAAAGCTGTTTTGTATAACTACTTAAGTTTATGATATGACTTTGTGTCTGTTGTCATTCCTATAGTATAATAGTAGGATTCCAACATACGTCATCGCATTTTTTTACATACGCCTGGCGCGATGGCGGTCAATTAACTGTCAAAATACATGAACTTGTTTTTTGTTTTACTACAATATTTACCTGATGCAACCATAGTAAATATTGCGGTTTTCCTCCTCAAGTAATTAATTACATGTGACAATCACATGGTCCACAAGGTTAAACAGTTCAAAAGATAGGGTATTTTTATGGTAAAGAGTGACAGGACGAGCAGAATAAGTGCCTGATGGTAAACAACACGCTTGCCCACAACAGCACAGTGTCACGCAGATATTCGGACATGAAGAGTTCAAATCCTTACCTAGCACTGCTGCACTTTTTGCAAACTTTTTTAATTGCAATCATTTTAAGACAAATTAAATTTTACTTTAGGTACAAGCAGCACGCCCACACTAAGTTCCGTTTTAAAGGGCAATGTTTCTAAATAAATAACAGTTACAAATAAATTACCAAATTACGTCGAGCGCAATACAATGGCCAGGCAGTTATTTAAACTATTCGTGTTAAAAATATCAGAACTCCGTTTTTTTTAACCGACTTCCAAAAAAAGGAGGAGGTTATCAATGTCTCTATCTCACTCATCTATTTGAAGTCGGTGCCAGTCAGATCAAAAAGTTAGTAGATTGATGGTATGTAGGCACATGGTACCTAAGTAGGCACAGGTAAGTAGTATCTATCCTATACCTGTTAGATTTGGCTGGCACCGACTTCAAATAGATGAGTAAGTAGCGCTTATAACAATGATTTTAGTTTATTTTTCGCTTTTGGGTGCCTATTTGTGGTTTTGAAGTCGGTTTAATTTTTTGTACGAAAATAGTTTATTACCTCGTCATCTTGTTTTTTTTATCAAAGAGTTACTCGTGAACTTGAAAGCACATCAAAAAGGACAACTAATGACATGATTTTACCTGTTCGTGAATACTTATCACTTATCAAAAGATAAATTATGTATTGATGCTATCGGAAATGATAAGACAGACAGGATAATAAGACATACAAATTAAGTTACCTAACGTAATTATTGTAATGCTTTTGAAACATTTTTGCAGTGCTACGACTTGCAGAGTTTGCTGGGGAAGTACCAGACCTTTGTCAGTCTACCGTCAAGTATAACTGCGTAAACATGAGCTCCAGTTTGAAGGATAATGTTTCCAGAAAAAATACAGGACAATGAGATAAAACATCTTATAGACTGTGTGTCGCGGTGGTATAATGGATGGTACTATGTTGCTTACCATCAGGCACATCGCTTGCTTGCCCTTACCTTGCCTTATATTTTGCCTGTTGTATTGTTGCCTTTCATTACAGGTATTTCTTTCACTTTCATTACACTATACAGAAAAAATTACGAGTGTTCATGTTACCATATTTTAAACACTAGATCAAGGCCGACCTACGCGAGCCAAAAAAAACTGTCAAATTTTAACCAAAGACAAAATACGACGAGTGTAGCATTAAATGAACTCAAAGAGAAATAATTGAGTTTGTGTCGGGTTTTGTCATACGGCGGTCAGCATTTATCTTCCCAATGATCATCTAACATGTGCCAAATGGGTCCAGCCGAATCCAACTTCAAATTAGCACCCTTTTTGGTACCTGAGTCTTTGAACTCAGTATGGTGTTTCTTTCAAAGCGTCATACTAACTAACGTCATAAAAACTTTAGTTAGTCTAATAAAAGTGACAAAGTCAAAGTCAAAATCAAAGTACTTTATTGATAAATGTACAATTTACACGTCAATTTTGATTTGACTGGCCTAGGTAGAAAACGTGGCTTAGGTAGAAAACAATAAAAATATTTTAATCAATAATTCTACTCGTATCAATCCAACCTCCCAACAAACATTTTATAGGTCGCCACAACGTGCCGATTCTTACTTTTGGTTCTTTAAGCTGGTCGCAAATACGTCGCTATCACGTTAAAACAACCGAAAATAGGCCCATTATATACGAATCAGTGTCGTAATAGAGTTACGTAGCAGTCGTTTAAATAGCTATATGGTCGTATAGTGGTTGTATAGACGTCGTGAGACGTTCTTTTCATCGAGTTATGATGCTAATTGCCGCTACTTTATGGCATTTTATCGAATAGCCAGCATTCACCAGGACTTTTATACGGAATTTCGATATAAAGTGGTTAATTAAAAGTATAGTATTTAAACTAAAGCGACAATTTGCAATGTGTGTTAGTTATTATAATCCATTACTTGAAACGCCATTTTGTCATAACTATTACGTCTTTGAATCATGTTCAGGTACAGAAATCTGTTGGGAAATTAAGGTTATCGAGTGATATTTGCTACTTTTCTCAATATAGCTAACGCGCCTTATATATTCGTTAAAATAAGCAATATTTTTGACTATATTTTTAATGAACGTGCTACCAGCTACCTTTATACCGCTTCAGGTTTAAGACACAACCGTAATACAACATTTAAACGACTTTCCACTCCGGCCGCTTCTTTCTGAACAGCCATATTAACGAAATTTTTAGGGTTCAGCTGAAGGAAATTTAATATAAAAAATCCATGAGAATTAATTTAATATGAAATTGTAAGATCAGTCGCCATGCCAGTTACTCGTATGTAAAGTTATAATTGTTAGTAGTTTTTGTAAGATCATCAACAAAATTATTTTTAAACCATTGCTTTAAAAATATTTTTGTTATTCAATTCAACTCAATTCATTTATTCATACCATAAATTCATAAGAACACTTGGTAACGTCATTTACAAAAAGGCTGTGTACATAATATGATAAAATAACAACGTCAAAAAAGAATAAAGCAGCTGTAAAGGGGCCTAGTCAATTACATGCAGCTGTAAAAGGCTTTGTCGAAGACAAAATAACAAATAATCAATACACACAGTATACAGATACTACATTAGTACAAACAATGTAACATCAAAAGTCTTAAAAATCTATTATTTTACCTTATTACAAGATTCTAATTTCGACACATTTCTCTTCCATACGTTACTATCTTTAACAAAGTCGTCTATATTATAATATGCCTTGCTCAATAGGTAGCTTTTTATTTCATTTTAAACTTGGTTTCATTGAGGCCTTCCACTTGTACAGGGATTGCATTATAGAAGCGAATACCATTACATTTGAAAGAGTTATTTGTTTTCTGAAGTCTGCACTTAGGAAATACAATTTTGTGTTTATGGTGCGCTTTTGGATTCAGATCAGTTAATTTCTGCAGACGACTTCGATTTTTCTTACATACATTATACATTCATAAATATACAATGAAGGGACTGTTCATATGTTAATAGTTTTGAACATCTCCCGTACTGATTCTCTAGGTGATCTATACTAATATTATAAAGCTGAAGAGTTTGTTTGTTTGTTTGTTTGCTTGAACGCTAGGATCTCGGGAAGTACTGGTCCGAATTGAAAGATTCTTTTTCTATTGGATAGTCCATTTATCGAGGAAGGCTTTAGGCTATAGAAAATAACTCTACTATTAATTGAAGCGGAGCATGAAACAAGAATGTAACAAAATCGGGAAAAATATTCCCTTTGAGAGTTTTCGTACGTTTCGTGCTTTGACATGACACATGACAGCATGTGTCAAAGATTGCGTCATTGAATTTCAGTAATCTGTGCCTTGAATATAAACCTTTGCTAATTTTTTTCTAAATCTGAGTTGGTACGACCAATTTCCGACAGGTGGCGTAGCAGGTAGCTGAAGAGGTTTTTGTTTGAAATCGATATTCTCAGGAATGAGTGAACCGATTTCAGTCATTTTTTCACCGTTGGATATGTACGGGATCCCGATGAGTGCTATATAATATACCACAGGCGAAGCCGGGGCGGGCATCTAGTAAATTATATAGACCACGGATTGCTCTTTTTTGCAATATGAAAACAGAGTTTCTGTCCGCAGCCAAACCCCATAATAAGATCCCGTATGACATAATACTGTGAAAGTAGCCAAAATAAACAAGCCTAGCTGTTGCAACGTCTGATATTTTTTTAATTTGACGAACTGCGTGGGCAGCTGAACTGAGTCGATCAGCTAGTCTCTATGTGAGGACCCCATTGAAGCTTTGAATCTACTGAAATACCCAGAAAACAAGTAGATTGTACAGGTTCGATAAGCTCATCCTTCAGTCTTATATCAAGTTTACCGCACATTACATTGCAGAGTGTGAACTTTATACATTTCATTTTAGTTGGATTAAGTACTAGATTATTTGCATCAAACCATTTGTACGCAATGTCCAAAAGTACGTTTATTTCTGTGAAATCGTTTATTCCTCTCTTAATTTTGAATAGAAGTGATGTATCATCGGCGAACATAACTATTTCTATATTTTTATGTTTCTTTATCATAAAAGGTAGATCATTAACGTATATAAGAAACAAGAAAGGTCCAAGTATGAAACCTTGTGGTACACCCATTCTTATAGGCGACTCATTTGATTGCACACCGTCAACATCGACTATTTGTACACGGTCTTTAAGATATGAAGAAATGAAATTTAGAGCTGGTTTCGAAACCCCATAAAACTGCAGTTTCTTTAAAAGAGTGTCATGATGAACTCAGTCGAAAGCTTTTGATAAGTCACAAAATACTCCCAGAACGTCATGATGATCTTCCCAGGCTTTCAATATATAATTAGTTAGTTCAATACCTGCATCGGTAGTGGAACATCCTTTTGTGAATCCAAATTGGTTACTATGTAATAGATTATTAATATTAAAGTAAGATAAAAGTTGCTGGAGAACAAGTTTCTCGAATATTTTGCTGATGCAAGGCAAAACCGAGATGGGTCTGTAGTTTCCAAGTTCGTTTTGTCTCCAGATTTAAACAGAGTTAAACATAGATTACTTAAGCTATGCTCCAAAAATAATTTTGTTATTTTTAACCCATGTTCCAAAGAAAATATTATTGCCTAAAAAATAATCCATAATACATACCATCTCAATATATACATATGTAGCTATACATAGTTTAAATGATTACGTGTGGATACCCTTTGATTGTATTTTTCTAATTTATATTAACCAATACAATCTAATCTAAAGCAAAGAAAGATTTGATTGTTTGTAGTAAATAAAACCAAACACGATTTTTATTTTTTATTTACACCCTTTACTATCTTATCTTACTTCAAAGAATGAATAAGTGGTACAAAATAATACTTAATTCTTTCGACATCAAAATTTAATTTTGTGCGGAACCATTTACAATTTGGTTACACTTAACATGTCGTGTAGAAATATTTGATATGATAAAATCAGACATAAGAATAGAACATCTAGTCATTTAAAAGTAGTGTAAAAGTGTTCATATTTGCTTAAAGCCGTAAAGAATTGCAATTTATCACTCTAATACGATCGTCATGTAAAAGTAGTTCTCGCGACTCTAATACAATTAATGTCGGTGTAAAATCCGTATAAACGTTATTAAGGCGACGTACTGGTTAATACTACTGAAAGTTGTATAACAGTTTTGTAAAGCAGTCGTATAGAAGTTTATACGATGTCTATATACGACTAAGAGTTGTATAAAGATAAAAGGCACTAAGTCGTGTTACACGCTAAAATTACTTCAGTGCGATGTTTATAGCAGTTTGAATCGCGTTATAACCACTTATACGACTAAAATGTTTGTTGGGCTACTACCGGTTGAACATTGTTTCACAAGTAACAAGTAAAAACATGTGACACTTATCAATGGTTTTTATGAAATTACCTTAAAATTTTATGTTGCAATAAATGTTACCTACAAGAAATAATAGACTATAACTAGACATGCATCACAATGAAGTATTTTAATTAAGAATCTTATCAAGATAAAACAAAATTTTAAGTATCTAAATCCCTATTGATTGTTGCCTATATTGTAAAACGATTTAGATCTATTTTTTTCAAGTGGCTATTGAAATATTGTTTTGTTTAAATACAGTGTCAATGAGTTCTATAATTTAATTTTCATTGGACAAATGAACGTTGCAACCTTTACTGCATCCTGGTTTGATTGGCAATGTTTTCTGAAAAATTATAGAGTTAAGATATAAATAGGCTGATATCTCAGGGTGTCGACCGCAGTGCAGTGCAGTGATTTGATCCAGAGATTTAAGGGTTAACCGCAAAATCCCTAGAACTGATCTCTTCTTGTTTTAGTAGCAGCATGGTACTCTTTGGAGTTTACTATCAAGTGCTCGTCCTGTTCGTCCCTGTACTCTATTCGAAAAAAAAAACAAGAATTACAACACTAGGAACTTAAAGTGGGTTGTGGGTTGTGTGTCTGATCCTATGTACCTATAATAAGTATTAATTTAATATTATATACATAAAACGTATTATATCACCTATATCGCTTCGATAGTACTCGTATTGCCATGTTTAGGGCTAGATAGTGGTGTGAGCAAAAGTGTCGACACATGCTAACTTGCTGCATGTTTTATTATTTTAAAAACTTACTCCTTTTATGTATAATTGTACATATGCTCTAATAAAATGTAACTCAAATAAATTATTTTATTTCATTATGGAATACTTACTAGGTAACATTATCTATCGGTTACGAGTCGTAAAAAATACATAATGAAAATGCAAAACTACTATCATTAATTCAGTTCGTAACTATCAAAAGCTTTTAAATACGAATGTAAACAATAATACAGTAAATGTTCTAGGTCAATAGCTCTATAAAATCTTGAACTTGCTCTGATTGGACCATTTTCCTTGTAAAATTGACCTACATCAAATGAACTCATCTGCACGAGTCAGAACGATAGAAGTAGGACAGAGTAACAAAATGAATAGTTATTGCTTCAGTTATTTTTATGCTATTTACCGGTTTAACTGTTATTATATATAGGGGAATAACTATAGCAGTTTGTAAGCGTTGATTGTACTAACTGGAAACGCAAGGTAAGTTCAAATTCACGCTACATTACACGTTCATTGAGTGATGCGTCACTCCGCACAGAATATACTGTAGTTACTATTGAGGGGACTCCCGATAGCGCGGTATTTGCAATAGTAACAGCTGCGGAAACTGTGACAGAGGCGCGTGCGTCGGCGCCATATATAAACCGGCGCAAGCGACTCTCGCTTCATTCGTACTCACAAATTCAGCAGCCCAACAAGTTTAACTATTAACAACAGCAAATTCCAATTTCAAAAATGAAGAAATACTCAGTCGTCGGAAACAAGAAGAAAGTGACCATGGAGGTGAATCTGACCCGCTTAAAAGTGGTCGGAAATAATTGTATCATAAGAGTTGCTGTCAATCACGGCGATGTTGAGATTGTCGGCAACGATTGCCGTGTGGAGGTGATCGACAACTACGGAACCGTCAACTTGGTTGGCGGCAATGGACTTGTCACCATCGACAGACGATGGAAAGGCGACCAAGTCCAAATGATGGGACATGGCAACTACCTAACAGTAGCAGGAAAGAAGACAACACAATCCTACGAAGCTCAACTGTCTCCGTTCAGCAAAGACCTGGATGACGTCATCGAGTCAATCTTCACATTCGTGATGCGGTGAAAGTGAAGCCAAACTTCGAAGTGAAGTTTAAAATGGATTTTTGTTTGTGTAGTGAAAATTCGTTTCAGTGATTTTCCGAACGCGCGTTGAGGCGCCAATGTCGATAAGAAGCAGTGATAAGGTAGCCATGAATGTACTAGTTTGTCGCAATAAAAAAGCTTGAGATTAATTTTGTATCTTTTTATTTCAAAATATGATTGTAAAAATATGAAATTTCATAATGTTTTAAAATTAGTTTTATCTCCATGAAACTGATGTTAAAACATATTTAGCTCTAAATATGTTTTAAAACTCATATTTATTTCAAGAGCTAGTAGTAATTCAAGGAAGAACAGTTGAATCATTAATTGAATAATAAGATGTATTTTCCTTGTTCCTCCAAAACACTTGGAAAATCGGCACGATTATAAAAGATAAATTTATGAAGTTTCAAACCTTCACAAAAGTAACTAAAAGTTAATTTAATTGTTTTTAATCAAACAATCAACTTGACTTATGTTTTCCATCAATCCTACTCTTTAATCAATTTGGAAATGATTTAAGCGATAAATAAAAATCTAAATCAATTTCAAATGAGTATAATTATTGAATTTTTTATTTGAATATTTTAATTGAATTGAGTATAATTATTATAAATAAAATAAAATTAGTAGGTAAATATTATTGGTACCTAATATCAGTAGATTATCCTATGTTTTACACTTAACACGAACACATAACATGTCATACGAAACTAAAAATGCTTAGAATCTCCAGAGTGAGATAGCTGATGTAACACAAACCTATATTGAAAATATACATTTATGATACATCAGTACACACGGTCATTGAATAAAATAAATAATCAATTGATACTCGACTAGCAAAATAACTATTGTTTATTCTTAAATATTCTACAAATATTTTAAAGATACTTTTTCATGGAAATAAGAATTTATCATTTTTAAAACACAATTTGTAAATCCAGTCATCGATGACCAAAGTATGAATCCTGATTGACAAATTAATAAGTGTAAGTCTAATAAAGGAAGTAGACGGAGCAGGATGTAATATGTTCTGTGAGCAGAATATTCGTCTGATAAGAAGCGACGTGTCTGCACCTAACGTAGGTACGCAGCTATTTGAAACATAAACTCTAAATCACTGACTACCACTGCACTATTGCTCGATAATATAAGATTTATTGCCTAGGAAATCATATTAGGAATTATCTTTACCCTATAATTCATCGGGAAACTAATAGGTAACTATAACGTTTCTTTAGCTATATCGACCTACATTTTAAGCTTTCACAGTTTCAACTAATGGATACAAGATATATACAAGAAATCGAAACGTCGAACTAATTATAATGATAATTTATATCGCAATGAAGTCCTGTTCCTGTATTATAATCGTTCTTTTAATACAATCCACAATTACGCAGTTTTCATATTGTTGGACATTTGTAAGTCTATGTTGCTATTTACATCATAGGTATAAACAGTTTTTTATGAATAAAAATATATATGTCACGGTAAATCTGATTAATTGAAAATTATTAGTATTTTTACAAAATTATTAATAATAATCACATGTTTTGGTAAATGTGAATAAACGATCGTAATTTATTACTTTTAGTAGTAATTATTAATAATTCACGACACATATTGGTAAAAGTTATAAAATAAATGAAAACCCAATGTTTTTCGAACAGCAGGTATTTATTTATAATAAATGTAGGTTAGGGTTTTTTTTATTATACGTTTCATAAGTTAGGTTAGGTTAGGTTTTAAAATATTCATCTCGTGTTATTCACACGATGTAATCGATCGATCGAATAATCGATCCAAAGTACAGTAGGTATTTTATCAAAAAAGAAGTTCATAAAAATCTCTTAAATATTACGACAATAAAACATGAAAATATCGTCAGATAAGACTAAATACCTTACTGCAAACATTTGCTCAAGACTAGTGTGACTAAAAAAGCTGCCAAAATTTTGAGATAAGTCAAAAGAATTCAAAGAGACAGTAGTAGGTAACTATTTTCTAATCTATTGTAGAAGGTAGTGTGCAATGGTGGGATTCTTTGCAGATTCTGTCTGGAGATGTACCACACATATTCCAGTTATTTTACCACCAACCAGTAATTAGCAAATATTACTGCTACTTTAAAGATAAATGATCGTATCTTATTATTATTGTCACCCAGAGATGATTTATCTCTAAGTGCTGTAATATTTCTAGAAACATTGCCCTTCAAACCGGCACACTGCGATGCTTGCAAACTACTCCTTAGCGCTATAATGTCTGCTAAATATGTGGTACTTCCCTAGACTCTTCAAAGAGTCCTTCTACTACTAATGTTTTGGAATACGGACATAAAACTGTTTATTTGCTTACTTCATTAGTAAAAAACCTTGCATTTGCGATACGAGTTAGAATCCTAAGTCCACTCAGGGTCAACGCATTTGGTTACCTACGTTTTAAGAAACAAGGTGGCATGTTATTCCCCCGACTAACGACCTACCGGCTGCGGAGTTAGCAATATAAAAACATAAGATAAATTGTGGAACGATTTAGCGATCGAGGTATGGAAAAAACAATCTTGTTTCAAAACAACACTGCGATTGAAATTCAATAACACCTCAATAATATTTAAAGATACATTTTGAATAAAATTGAAGCGTATAAGATAATATGCTATAAATACATCTGATAGATTGATTAAGATAGAGCAAAACACAAACAAAGTTGTTTTGAAAACAACAACAGAAAATGTAATATTTATAGACCATACGTAAACAATTACTATTAAAAATATTGTTTACGAAAAACTAAAGAAAATGTTTGACTTGATTTTTTTTATTCTGTCTTATTGGTCCGAAGTCATCAGAAGTCATCATTATCGAGTAGCATCTATTGCTACTCAGTTACGGCTGGTCTAGTCGAGAGAACGGCGACTGCCGATCCGGAACCCCCGGTTTTGAATCCTACCATAGGCACCGCTGTCTTTTCGTGGTCATGTGCGTAATGCACATGACCACGAAAACTAACATGCTAACTTAAAAACGGTGAAGGAAAACATCGTGAGGAAACCGACATGTACCTAGAATCTCTCGAGGTCATGTGTCATCCACCAACCCGCACTTGGCTAGCGTGGTGGATTATGGCCTTACCTCTCTCCTTGCGAGAGAAGGCCCCGAGTCCCAGCAGTGGGAACATTTAGTGGGCTGCTAATGTATGTTCCGAAGTCCTGTTTATCAAAAAACATTCAGTTTGAACGGGTTCGTCACAGTAAACGAAAATTAAAATATTAGTGATCGATACTTTTTAACCCCAACCAAAAAAAGGGATGTTGAAAGTTTGACGTCGATGTCTGTCTGTCTGTCTGTGTGTGTGTCTGTCTGTGGCACCGTAGAGCTCAAACGGATTGGCCGATTTCGATGCGGTTTTTTCATTTGAAGGTTAATATCCGTGCGGATGTTCTTAGCTATGTTTGGTTAATATCGATTCAAAATGGCCGCCTCCACAAAATGGCGGACTAAACATTTTTGGACAACCTACCTCAATATGGGTATCAAATGAAAGGGCTTGACTAGTAAAATACTATACACCATAACAAATTTGAATTCCGAGATGGCCGTAACCACAAAATGTCGAATCGTATTATTTTTTTCACTATTACCTCAATATGGGTATCAAATGAAAGGGCTTGACTAGTAGAGTACTTTGCACTATGTCGGGAGTTAATCAAAATTTTTAATTTTGTTCTTGTTTTATTTAAATTTAGCGGACTTCATGGATCTCCACAGACTCCGGGGTTCGTGATCTTTGTCATTTGTTTTTTACACATATCTTGAATTACGAGAAGAAAAGGAAAGCAGGGAGGAGTAGGAAATATTTTCAACGTTATTCTAGTGCTTTTTAGTCCAATTTTGTAAGTCATATCCACCCAGCTTAGAGCCATGACCACATTTCTGTTCTTGATGACCACCTGTAAGTTGAACTCTCGTATAGTCTTCCACTATACAGATACGTTGCAAGTGATGTCTTATGGAACTGAGACGTAGTCCTTCACTGTGGGCCTCATAACAAAGCTCAAAGTCACACAGCAAGCTGTGGAGAGAGCTATGGTCGGAGTCTCTTTGCGCGACAGAATCCGTAATGAGGATATTCGCAAAAAAACGATCCTATGTCGGCCAAGTGGCCGACATAGCTCAAAGAGTAAGCAAGCTGAAGTGGCAATGGGCAGGCCACATCGCTTGCAGAACTGACAACCGATGGGGAAGAAAGGTTCTCGAGTGGCGACCACGAACCGGAAGACGCAGTGTTGGACTGCCTCCCACCAAATGGACAGATAACCTCACAAAGGTCGCTGGAAACCGCTGGTTACAGGTTGCGCAGGATCGTTCGTTGTGGAAATCTAGGGGGGGAGGCCTATGTTCAGCAGTGGACGTCTTGCGGCTGATGATGATGATAGTCTTCCACAATGGAACTAAAGCAAGCCGTAAGAGTCGACCGATAGCGTCATCCATATGGTATATAATTATCGATATTCAGAGCCACAAACAGTTACTACTATGCAATTTAACCCTACTCTACAAAACCTAAAAACTAACTGCCCCACGTACTCTACAGGATTAAGACATCACGTGACAAACAGTAATTTAACTCGCCTAGTTAACGCGTTCACAGTAATTACTGAAAACGTAACGGACTTGTACTGGTTACCAAGTTTTTACACAATATAGGACAGTCTATCTATTTAGTTTTAGATTTTTCTTCATTTTCGATAATCACTCAACTGATTCTAATAAAATTTTAATGGGACTAAGTACGTAAGTCCCTAAGTAATAAGTAAACATACAAAAAAAAATTACAACGACATGTTGAAAGTCTTCATATTTTTCAAATCGAAAGAAAGAGGGCCATATTTGAAAATCTTAGTACTTGACACTTGACAGAATATGTACTCGGTATGTATGTTCATATGTATGAGTCAGATGGTTCTGTCCTAGCAAAGGGCTTAGCTTGATTTTTATTTCATGTATTAGCTGTATTCTAAATATCGTAAGTATAATAATTTGTAAGATAGGATTATGTTTCTTGGATCCTGCGCCGTTTACGCTAACCCAAAGTAAATTAGTAGAGACAACTGAAGATGGCTATTATAGGTCAATTAAAAAAAAAGAGAAAAACGATTACAGTAGTAATTATTCTTATTTTAATGCACGTCTTGATGGCATTCCAATAACTCTCAATATTTTGCTGATACATGATGACTTGGTGTTTCTATGCACCCCTAGAATGTAGAGTTATTAATTTTTTGTTATCCTTCCAAATGTACAAATGATAATACTGACTTAGTCCTGTCATCTAGGTTTTTTTACCTCGGAATCTAACGGAAATCGCTGAATTTTTTGATATTATGTACCTTAATTTATTGTGTTACAAATGTAGTATCAAAAGTCACAAACATAATAAATACGTTGTTATAATTTATGTGCGTCCTCATATGCGAGCACCGAATTTTGACCTCAAATTTCAAGGTCAAATAGCCCAACATTTTTTTATGTCTTATTCTTTGCCTCCTTATATTTATATTTCAATAAAAGTTGTATAGGATACAATTTTTCTAAGATTTTATTCAAAGACTTTTTTTGACCGTTTTTGTGATAGAGCTATTTTCGGCTGAACGTAAAGCGATATCTATTATAAAGGAAACTTAATCCTGAATCCCGCTCTATTTTATCGTATTTTTATTCAATTGTTCATTAAATTATGCTGTAAAACTAAAGTGGACCAGTATTCAATCAATAATTTATTATTTTTATAAAATTTTTATTTTCATTATTTTAGCAATCATTTAAAATATTTTCATCTCACCGTGAGATGATATATTTTATCATTTTATAAGTTACGAGCTGTACATTGCCACGCTTCGCTGTGGCGATTGTGACGCCAAAATTATATAAAAACAATCGTTGATGCAGATTATATATCATTGTAAAATTTCAGCTCGATCGGTGCAGAACTTTTTGAGTTTTTGAAGCGTACACAAACCAACATAACATTTTTATATATAAGATAACTAGATAGACTAGCTGTACCCTGCCAAGCTTCGCTGTAGCACATTGTGATACAAAAAAGAGATAAAACAATCCTTGATGCGGATTATACATCATTCTAAAATTTCAGCTCGATCGGTGCAGATCTTTTTGAGTTTTTGAAGCGTACACAAACCAACAAATCATTTTTATATCAGAGATTTGTGCATCGTTTATGCCAAATGTATTGTTTGTTCATAACCGTCTACAAAATTAATTTAATCATCAGTAGCCATGCAGTCATAAATATATAAATTTAAATACAACATTTCCGTCTCAAATTTATAAGTATAATAAACACATGACTCGTGTATCGAATAAATATCAACTCTTGGATTCTTCGGAGAAAATGTCTAAATCCGGTTATTATCTATCAATAAGTAAACCAAATCGTGGGTATGTAGCGAAGGCTAAAGAAACAGATTTTTCAACGTCACCTCTCCTGAATCATTTTTTTCCTATTCCGAGTATGGCGAGGTTTTCAATTCGTCACTCATTCATGAGTTATGTTGGTTTTGGAGTGAGGATTAGTTTATCTTTATGGGTTTGATAATATTGACAACTATTGACGTGAATGAGGCACTTGTAGGGAAGCTAATGTATGATAACGCCGAGCACACGTCGAGATACAGTCACCTTTTTTCTATCTCAGTAACAATTTTCAAGGTATTTTAAGACCTATAATACTAAAGAGTAACAGATAATGAAATATTTGTAATGTGGATTGAATTTACTTAAACTGGGAGCCTACTGGGCTAATTGGTAGGTACTTTGTTTTGATTTCAGTAAAGAGATAATTTTATTAATAAATGCAACAAAGACTCGAACACAGAGCTTTGACTCTACATTTGTGATAATAACGTTTAGGCTGTGCATTGCCTAAGTGGGGGTTTTCCGAAGGTATCTTCGTATCTTCAAATCGAGAATGAATCGGATATTTTACTCAAGCACATCGTAGACCGCTTCGTCGCTTAACATCTGGCGAGATGGCGGTCAAGTGTAAACCTATGATGGTTAAAAAAAATAGAGTTCATCTACATATCCATTTAACTAAAATCATGGCCCAAGTCGTTGCACGGACGCGGCGCGTCTTTCAACCCACTGTTGGCTGCATCGGCGTAGATTTGGTGCGCAAACCCTGGGAAGCGGCCCCACCTTGGGTCTGAGTATCAGCGCTCTATGAGTGCTCTCCTAGATAGACTAAAGACCGTGCTATCCGGCTAGACAACATTTTTTTAAATAAAGAGCAAAGAGACGAGCGCGACATATGCCTGACGGTAAGCAACATGCCTGCCACATAACATCACAGTAACACGTAGCTATTGGATCAAGAAGAGCCCAAACCATTACCTAGTACTGCAATGCGCTTCTCACCCAGAGATCTAAGATGTTATATCTCTAAACCCTGTAATTTCTCTGGAAACATTACCCTTCAAACCGAAACACAGTAATGTTTGCACATTACTGTTTGGCGGTAGAATAACTGGCAAAGGTGTGGTGCTTCCCTAGGAAGACTCTACCAAGAATCCTACCACTACAAAATATAATCAATCAAGTAACGTTACCTTTCCACTGTCATCTCACTCAAGAACCTTCTACACGCACTGGTTGAAGAGATAGTTTTATAGTATGTTCAAATTGCGAAAGTTTTAAATGTACTGAATGAAATATTTTGAAAACGGCGGTAAGTCTTCAGACTGGCATATTAGTAATGTTTCAACACTGCGTTTGACGTCATTCGCGTCATTGCCAACCATTATCATATAATGTGTCTTACTAGTGATGTTTCCAACATCTTGAAGCAATTTAGAAAATTGCGGATCTAAATTTAGACAAATCTGCTTGTAATTACAATTACGTACGAGCGTCATCATTTTTGCACTAACGGCTGTATTGAGAAGAAAAAAGGTGAGTCAAAATAGTGTATTGAGAGTCAAATCAAGTGACAATACAATTGGATCAATATTCTGATATATAGGTATAAACTAATTTTGATTTTTGATTTGAAACTTCTTTTCATCACTCGTACCCAATGTCTGGGAATTTAATTATGATGATTATTATTTATCAAAGTAAAACGTCGTGAGATACCTGACATGTTACAAGCATCTTTCATGTGTCATCCGTCAACTCGTATTAGGCCAGCATGGTGGTTTATATCCTCGTTTCTCTTTTTGTGAGAGTAGGTTCCGAGTCCCAGCTGTAATAACATTTAGTGCTTGTTTATCCATTACACAAAGCTTTAGAAATAAGGCTGTAAAACATTTGGGTAAAGTTGAATCAATTTAAAAAACAATTCAGGGTAGGTTAATGGCTTTATGGACTTGTATTTTTATAATATTTTGAATTGTATCAAGGTTATAAAAAGATTTAATTTTTTTTTGTTTGATTTTAATTACCAAACAAAAAGAGGCAAGAGGTTTAGAGATAAGAGTTGTGCTTAAAAATGGTTTCTAATTTAAAAACATGTTTGCTACTGACTGATTTACATATTTTTTATTTATAGTATAGACAGTATACGGTAACGGGACTAACAGGACGTGTGCCTGTTGGTAAACAACATGGCCCGTCCACAACAGCAAAATATAATGCAGCTATTGAAGCAGGAAGAGTGTAAATAATTACCAAACACTTCACTACGCTCGTCACCCAGTGATATAAGATGATTTATCTTTATGCCCTGTAATGTCACTGAAAACATTATAACCCCTCATGTGAGCAGTGATGTGCAAACATCACTGCTTAGCAGGAGAATAACTGACAAAGTCGTGGTACTTTTCTAGGCGGACTCTGCAAAGAGTAAAATATGTATATCATAAAATAAATACCAATCGTAAAATATATGGTATTCAATTTGATTTTAGCTAATTTACTCAATCCAAACGACATCTTTTGCAGGTAAACCCCCAAAGCCATTGAAAGTCAATTTCATGGCGTTTCGCGTTTCGTTTAGTATTGACTAATGCCTAAGACCAACTTGTGACATGTGACAAATATTTTTTTTACTCATATTGTATTTAAAAGTGTTTTAACCGATTTCAAAAAGGAGGAGGTTATCAATTCTGTTTTTTGTGTGTAAACTTCTTTTGGCGCGCCACAAACAGATTTTTCGTGGGCTGTGAATTGAATTCTAGCGTCACGCTCGGGAATGATAAGAAATCTTCGGGTAAACTCGGGACCATGGTCATTAGCCATCTAGAAATGCGTCAGCATTTCCCATTGGCAATTTAGAAACGCGTCAGTATTTCTAGATAGCCATGCTCGTGCTACGCCCTCTGGTTACACCCGCGTAGTTTCCAAAGTAAACTATCAAATTCAGAGTTATGAGTTTTCGCTTCTATCGGCATTTCCTATGACTGCCATTATTTTTGTATGCTACGCTAATTGTGAATTGATTTTGATGATTATTTTATAGTAGAAAATACTTTAGAGGTGGTCTCATATAAATGTTATTGAAATCGGTGTGGTGTTTTTTGCAAATATCAACAAAAAACTAAAATTGCTTTCATTTATCTGCACCACAGTCATGGCTTCTTATAAAATTTCGTCAAGCGTCGGAATTTAATTTTAAAATTGTTTTATTTGTTTTTTGGGAGAAAATTAAATTACTATTGCTCATACTAGGTACATTCGTATCGAGTTTAATGGGTTGTTGAGAACGAAACAGGAAGAATGGAAGTACAAATCAATCATAACTAAAACAATTTAATTATTGTCCTTGAAGCAAATTAATATCACACAATGTATTAATTTATTTATTTTAATGTCGTTGTTGTAGGCATCTATTGCCAATTTGTCATTTAAATGTATATTTAGACATTTATATGGTTATAATTCCCAATTAATATCTCACGCAGTATTAATCAAGAATTACAAGAATTAGTATTAATTAAGAGAGTGAATCGGTTTCTTCTAGGTAAACACGCTCCATCGTGGACCGCATCATCGTTTAACATAAGGCGAGATGGCGGTCAAGTTAAAAAAGTTAAAAAAAAAATTGGACCTGCTGTGTTTCAACTCCTTGAAGGTAAAACGACATCGTTAAAACGTTCTTTAGCCTCAGAACTAGATTCTTATGGGAGACATAGAATAGGCATAATTGATTTAAAAAAAAAAACTAATTGGACCGACTTACATAGTACGTGTGTGTACAACATGTTTTACCAAAATCATAATCGTTGTGTATACGTATTTTTTCTTTACTATCAAAAACAAAAATTGACGAAGATACAGTGCATAAAAGTTTCGAGTAACGTAACTTCATTCTACAATATTCACGAAGGCGTGACGTCACAAATATCACTACGAAAATTAGGCCAAATAAAAAAACAATTGAAAAATAAATTTTGGTAGTCCGATGTTTCAAAGAAAAGTAATTATTTTAAAGTCTGGCTGTCTGGTTATTTATATAATTTATTCGTGTACCTGACTACCATATTATAACTTCTACATTTTCTTGTACTTAAAGTTCCTTGAAGGCTTGGTCACCCTACCACTTGCTAGTCAGTTATTACGTTATTAGGGAAATATCCCCTCGCATGTAATTTTACATGTCACTGCGAAAGATATCCATCACGATATCGACTGGAAACGACATGGTGGAGCTTTGAATGGAATTGGTTGAATAATTTGAAAGTTATACTTACTGGCCTAAACCAAACTGGCCTAAATATACCTGTGCTAAGTCGGTCGAAAAGTCGTATGTATTCATTAACGATAAGGTCCCCATTTGGTTCAATAGCCTTAAAAATATGTATTGCGAACCATTAGGTTATAAAATAAATATTGTTGGGGATTCTGGCTTTATTCTATGATTCTGGTGAAAGAATTTATTTTTCATCAAGAAACTTAACATTTCACTTATGCAGGAAGACACCCATCAATTATTAACTTACTTAGTTAACCATTTTAGTCTTAATTAAACCACTAATACAATAATTAAATGTAGCGAAATTTCAGTCTTACTATAAGTACATTTAGTATGTCTTATTTCTTATTATATATATAAAATTGAATATAAACAGATATTTCCCACACAGCACCACCTAGTATCGAAAATTGGACTACTGGATACCAGATAGCTGATTGAATATTTATAGTCTATCTATATATTATCTCTATTTATGTGACGGGACGAGCAGGACATGCGATTGATGGTAAGCAACACGCCTGCCCATAAAAGCAGTGTCAGCTATCGGACCATATGAAGAGTCCAAATCATTACGTAACACTGCACTGCGTTCGTGATCCAGATCTATAAGATGACTTATCTCTGAAGAACGTCACTCTCAATTGGTTGATGCTTCAGCTTCTAATCAAACTAATGATAAAAGTGTTATAAGAAACACACTGTACTGTCATTGTTTTTAACCGACTTCAAAAAAGGAGGTTTCTCAATTCGACCGTGTATATGTTTGTTTTTTTTTTTACTTTTATAGGTTTACACTTGACCGCCATCTCGCCTGATGTTAAGCGACGATGCGGTCTACGATGGAGCATGTTTACCTAGAAAAAACCGATTCACTCTCGATTTGAAGACACCAAGATTATAACTATCAGGGAAAACCCACTCAGGCAACTCATTCCACAGCCTAGATGTTCTTATCACAAACGTAGAGTCAAACCTCTTCGTCCGTGTCTTTGGAATATCCACCATGAAACGTGTTTATGTGTGTTCGCGGATAACTTCGTCGTTTATGAATCGATTTTGATGATTCTTTTTTTGTTATAGATATTTCCAGGGTGGTACCATGATAAGGAAACCAGGATTTGATGATGGCATCCTAGAGAAATCTAGGATAACTTTCGAAAATTGTAAAGATGTATAGTGCGTTAGTAAGGAAAAACCTTGAGCATTTTAAAGCAGTATAATTTAAAGAAGGTCTGGAGTCGATCTGATGAGGGAACCGAAAGACGGTCGAGGGAATTCCTCGACGGCACGTAGTTACCTTGTGTTTGGGCTCGATGAATTTGTATTGATGAGAACTTTTACATGTATGGGATGTGACTGTCTTTAAGGGTCTGATGATGAAGACAACGGACAGTCAAGGGAATTTCTTAACGGCTTACAGGAACTACCCAGTCTTTGGGCTAAATTCATGTATTGAGAACTTTCAGCCGTGGGAGAGGTATAGACCTGTATACCTATAGACCTATGGAGATAGTTCCAGCTGTGGACTAAGATAGACTGATGATGATGAAGCTGGATAATGATAAAAACTTTTGCACCCATATGAGTTTTGAGCGCCATTACAGGTCTGTGTTCACTAATCATCGTGGATTTGAATGTTATCATAGTGAATATTATTCTACTCGTCAAGTTCTTTCTTTTGGTACCAATATTAAGGGAGTTTTGGAAATACCACACATAATTTATCACTTTGTGGTGGCACCCATCTTGGATTTCAAACGTCACATTTTGGAGTATTGTACGAGTTAACCCCTTGCCCTTTCTATGCCCGTGCCTGTACCCGCAAAGAGACAAAGTGAAAACGAGTCAGAGAGAAAAGAGACAGAGCGGCTTTTCGTCGTGTAGGCTATTCACCCTATTATATATTTACGGTCTTATTCATAAAAAGTT
Organism: Ectropis grisescens; assembly: GCA_017562165.1. Taxonomy (NCBI): domain Eukaryota; kingdom Metazoa; phylum Arthropoda; class Insecta; order Lepidoptera; family Geometridae; genus Ectropis; species Ectropis grisescens. Next base: position 5,715,282 of record CM029770.1, on the reverse strand, counting down.
ATAGCATGTCTAAAGTCTTGCTATAGTACGTCTTAGGAAAAATGGTATTCATAACAGCATTTTAGCGCTAAAATGTGCTATAAGCCTTCTAAAACTTATAGAGCCGAGAACCCTACTTTAGCGGTGTTTTAAGGCAAATATGGCCGACTCTTAACAGCTGATTAGTGCCAAAATGGCGTTGAGACATATTCAGCTGCAACTTATTTTTTGGTTTCCATTCGGTAATGTCACCGTAATTTCGCCAATGTCCAGCGTTTGAGCGTTGGGAGTATCTATTTTAAATTAGAATTATTTCTAATTTATTTCTTTAGCAATTTCTCTTATAAAATACAAGAAATTAACGAGAGAACGAACAAACACCACTACATTTTAGTAATATAACTTTAAATTTCCCCCGCTTCATAATTTCACAGTGTATGTTATTTTTTTAATTCTGTAACATTGTCTATAGTTCCACCATCAAAGTCGTTTTATCTGTGGATGATCCTATCAGTTTTTCTACAAAGTCGATCGATTTCACATCGATTTCATTAAAATGGCAACATTTTGATCCTAAAACTGATATTAGTAATGCTTTAGTTATAGAAGACTTATAGAGCGTTTATGAATACGGAAATTTATAGAAGGTTTCATAAGCTTATCGAGCGTTTTAACTAATGAGTGTTTTAAGTCTTCTATAAGCATTTATTATGAATAAGACCGTTAGTTTTTCTATATTCAAGAAGTGTTCTTGTTAGATCTACACATCACTTAAAATCGTAAAATAAATTAATTATAATAAAAAAAAGAACCGACTTCAAACAGAAAACTAAAGAGTAAAAAATAAATTTATTTAGCACAAAGATTTAGGTTTTTTGATTTATTTAAACAGTAATGATTGAATAAATATTTTACAATTCTGAAGTCGGTGACAAGTAAATGTTACAGCAACGGTTTACGGCAATTACGGTTTCAGATATATGTAGTTACTAGATTCCCGCCCCGGCTTCGCCCGTGGTATATTATATAGCACTCATCGGGATCCCGTACATATCCAACGGTGAAAGAGTGACTGAAATCGGTTCACTCATTCCTGAGAATATCGATTTTAAACAAAAAACCTCTTCAGCAACCTGCTACGCCACCTGTCGGAAATTGGTCGTACCAACTCAGATTTAGAAAAAAAAAATTAGCAAAGGTTTATATTCAAGGCACAGATTACTGAAATTCAATGACGCAATCTTTGACACATGCTGTCATGTGTCATGTCAAAGCACGAAACGTAAGTAAGAAAACTCTCAAAAGGGGAATATTTTTCCCGATTTTGTTACATTCTTGTTTCATGCTCCGCTTCAATTAATAGTAGAGTTATGTTCTATAGCCTAAAGCCTTCCTCGATAAATGGACTATCCAATAGAAAAAGAATCTTTCAATTCGGACCATTACTTCACGAGATCCTAGCGTTCAAGCAAACAAACAAACAAACTCTTCAGCTTTATAATATTAGTATAGATATAAATTTAGTTAGTTCATTTAGTCGATGAACATAAATTGTAAAAAAAACACTGAAAATCACTTGCATAAATATTTTATAATACCTAACTATTTACATATAACGAATGTTCTCAATGTACAAATGTAGAAAAATAACAAAATACACCTAAGTACTAATATTAGCTTCAGCTCTAATCGTTTTACTTGGCACCGACTTCAGAATTGTAAAATATTTATTTAATAATTTCTGTTTAAATAAATCAAAATACGTATATCTTTGTGCTAAATTTTTTTTTTTTTAACTTTTTATTTTTCTGTTTGAAGTCGGTTCTTTTTTTTGTTAAAATTAATTTATCTTTACATGCTTGGTAAATTTGATTTGTTTGAAATCTTCTTATTATTCATTTCTTTATTTTGAAATGGGGTTTGTGTTTAATTTAAATTTAATTAAGTTTAGTTATTAACTACGTTTAATTTTGTTGCTCTTTTACCTTCTAACAGTATTACGAGTACTTAGTTGCAAATTAGTTATAAGTTTGTTTTGTTCCTAAATTGTATGATGTTCACATCATAAAATTAGTGATCAAAATGGAAGACGCTGCCTTTTGCACCACAGTGTTTATACTAAAGCAAAAGGCAGAACCACATAGTATTTGTATTTTTGTACAATAAATTATCTTTATCCTTATCTCTATGCTGCGTAATTTCACTGGAAACATCGCCCTTCAACCGGAACACAATAATATTTGCTCATTATTGCTCGCCGGTAAAATGACTGGCAAAGGTGTGGTACTTCCCCAGGCGGACTCTGCAAAGAGTCCTTCTATTGATGAATATGTTTAAGAATAAGCATAAACAGTCTACTAAATGTCCCTACTAATGGGATTCGGTGCCTTTTCTCACAAGGAGAGAGTCAAGGCCATAATCTAGCACCCTGACCCAGTGCGGGTTAGTGTATGACTCATGACCTTGGAAGATTCTAGGTTCATGACGGGTTTTCACCGTTTTAAGTTAGAGGTATAACGCACATTACTTCGAAAAGACAGTAGTGCGTGTGATTTTGAACCCGGGGTCGCCGATCTTCCGTCCAGACCATCCGTAACTGAATTTGTTAAACTAACGTCTAGTTAATTAATTGCTAACATCTGTTGCTAACCACTTCGGTTTGACGTGAGCTACTTATTTTGTACGTCACTTAAAGCTGGCGGACACTGAACACATTTCAGACAAAGCATTTTCACACGCATTTTCAAAAACAGCTGCACGGATGAATAGTAATTAGCATCATTTTCGTCATTGGGGGTAGGTTTAACGTCACCAACCAAGGGTATTTACCTTGTACTTTAATATCTTACTAACGACGCGCTCCGGCTGCTCCTGCGGTACACATATGTAGAGAGACGATCTTCTTAGCATTCCATGGAATCACCGTGCGGGTGCCGGGCCCATCGTGTGGCAGAGAAAGAAAACTCGAGTAGATCCCGAGACTTGTGACTCGGGCGTAGGTTTAAGGAGCCCCTTTCTGACGTCCAAACATGCAGAATGCATGCTTATGCATTCAGAGATTACGTATATATCGAACGGTGAAAGATTTTTTGAAATCGGCCAATAATTCCTGTGATTAGCGCGTTCAAACAAATAAACTCTGCAGCTTTATAATATAGTATAATTCGATCCGATAGCACTCGGCTAGAGTGCTTATAGTTCGGTATGTATGAGTTAGATAGCTCTTTCTTAGGTAGTTCGTTTTTTTTTGCAGGTCAGATTCGTAAGCATATTAGGAATGTCAGGTTAGGTTATTTTGAGTCCTGCGTGTTCGGCGATAACTCAACAGTCAGATAGGTATTAGGGGCCTACGCAGGCCAGCTGCCGTTAGTCAGGTTCTACAAAAAAAAATCACCCAAGCCAGCTACCGTTAGTCAGGTTCTAAAAAAAATAGAATACAGTACGAGTAATATGGTACCTATAGATATGCCGTTAGACATTCGAAAGCGTCTTTAGAAGTAGCATGGGTGACGGTCCGCTCTAACGTGACGGCGTTCTAACGTGACGGTCCGCTCAAAATTAAAGCGTATTAACACGGACGATGAGCTGGCCGAAAACCAAATTCATGACTTTAAGTATGAAATCTGTAAACTGCGTCGTGAAGTCAGAAGTTTAAGGGATCAAGTTGGTGGGTCTCATTCTCGCATATCGTCATACGAAACACAGCTGAAGCACTATATCTCGGTTGTAGCAGAACTTAATGCAAAACTCGATCAATCTGTCTCCATCATCACAGAACATGAACTAAAAATTGAAAAATTTATGGATCAGATTGGAGGTTTGATGGAAATATTAAAAGAATCCAATTCGAGACAAAATTACTTGTATGATAGACTAGAGCAGTTGAGACGTGGTGCTTCAAATCCTATGTCACAAGCGTCGGTGCCCTTTGTCATAGAACCAAATCGGGGTGAGCTGGTGAGTACTGAGACCTTACAAGCAGTGGTTGCTGTGGATGCCTTGCATCGGCAAGACGATGGGTTTCCGGAGGAATCATATATTCAGTCGGCTGATCTGAAGCTAAAGACCCAGAAAACACCAGTAGAGTCTGTAACACTGGGTCCCCTACAATCACAGTCACCGGCACCTGTCGCAACCTTGAAACCTCATGCGCACGCACCTGAGGATACGCAGGCAGGTGCCAAAATTAGAAGCAAGAAGAAACTTGAGCAACATTTACGAGGCTGATGATGTTGATACCATCGGGGGACTGCAATTGGATCACCAGGATCGTGACTGGACTACTGTCGCCAAGAGCAACTGCCTTCGGATCTCAAAGCGTGGTACGGCTAATTCCACAGTGACTGCTCTCAGAGCAATAGAAGTAAGAAAATATGTCCATCTGTGGAAAATGGCATTTGGCGTTACTATGCCCAACTGGTTTATGCACCGTGGAGGAGCTCAAGCCTAAAGGAAGCTATAAATCTTATAAGATAGGAGTCCCTTTGTACTACGAGAAATGCCTATCGCTCGAAATCTGGCCTCTTAATGCAAGAATTAAGTCCTGGGTCAACATAAAACCGAAGGCATCTAAAAAGGTAGATTCCTTTCAACAATCGCATGTGTCACCGAGCTTGGCAGCTCGGGAATTCCTGAATCCGCAGCCCCTTCAGAACCCTGGAATCGGAGTAGATAAGTCAAAACAGAAAAACTGATCTCAGCTGCTTTAATATATACTATCAAAATGTCAGGGGACTAAAGACTAAACTTAAAACCTGGAGAAATGGCCTGACTCTCGCAGAACATCATATTGTGGCGGCTACAGAAACCTTTCTTGATCAATCAGTGGTGGACGCCGAAGTTTTAAATGAAGGGTGGACCATTCTACGACGTGACCGGCAGATACCGTGTGGTGGAGTGCTTCTTGCTGCACGTGCGCCTATAGTACTGCGTCGACAAACTCCATTGGAAACGGCTGCTGGTGAGGATCTGTGGTCAAGTTTTTCATGGAATGGACGGACTATTTTTGTCTGTGTTGTGTATATTCATCCTCGAGCTAAAGATAGTGATTACATGTGTTGGTTTTGCAAAGTAGAAAGTGTTGTTAATAAGCTTAAAGGACATGTTATTATTTTGGGTGATCTTAACCTCAATAGTGCATCCAACACTATACGTAATTATTATGGTTATTTTAAACCCTTTTGTAACTTATCTGACAGAAATTATGTGATGAATTCGTATGGAGGAATATTAGATGTTGTCTTGGTACGGGAGAGCACTGAGGTTCGTGAGGTGCGTGTTCAATGTGTTGATGGGTTCGTGTTACCTGATCGATATCACCCTTCTCTCGACGTGGGAATAATGATGGAGGCAAATCGTGATTCTCGCCCAATCGACCCCAGTAATATCGATTCCAGTAAAGACTGGAATTTCAATAAAGCCGACTTGAATCTGCTGTTTCATCTACTGTCTGAAACATCTTGGGAAGACGTACTTCAATGTGACGACGTGCAACTTTGCACGGATAAATTCTATAACGTCATTTACGCGTTGTTTAATACTTGTGTGCCTAAAAAACAGCGGAAAAAGACAGTTTACCGATATCCCGTTTGGTTTACAAACGAGATAATTCGGGATATTAAACGTAAACTAAAGCTGCATCGATTGTGGAAACTACATTGCACACCAAAATCATATAAAGATTTTTCTGACCTCAGGGTATCATTGAAAGCACGGATCAATTCTGCCCACGAATCTCACCTTAAAAACATTGAACAAAATCTATCTAAAAACCCCAGAGGATTTTGGCAACACGTTAAAAACTTGCGCTCTAAAGGTGGATTGGAATCTAACTTTAATTATAATGGCGAAACTGTGTGCGGAGTTAAGGCTTCAAAAGCTTTTGCTGAGTATTTTGCTAGTGTTTTCTTGCCAGAAATTCCCAAATTAGACACACAGCAGATAGCTCAGACTGAGAGGACTCCCAACAGCAGAAGCGTGACTTTGTCTAAAATATTGACTAGGGAGGTTGTTTCCAGTGTAAAACATTTAAAGTCTGGCAGCTCGATTGGACTAGATTGCATACCACCGTGGTTTTTGAAACGTGGCATCACATTTTTAGCTCAGCTACTTTGCCACATTTATAACTTAGCCTTAACTAAAGCCACTTATCCGACACAATGGAAGCTGTCCAGAGCTACTCCTATTCCTAAAACATCAAGTAAACAACCCGTTGAGGACTACAGACCCATTGCAATCTTGTCAACACCAGCAAAAGTTTTCGAAAGAATTTTACATCAGGAAGTATACAGACACGTTGAGCAATACTTAACGCGCAATAGCCAACGAGCAACATGGTTTCAGGAAAAAACGGTCTGTCGAGACAAATGTATTAGAGATGACAGACTTTATAGCGGAATGTTTAGATAGAGGCAATCAAGTTGATGTACTTTATTTTGATTTCCGCAAAGCTTTCGACAGAGTCAATAACGACATATTACTTCTAAAATTAAATGAACTGGGATTCACCCCAGCATTGCTTAAATTCATCGCCGACTACCTGAAAGACCGATAGCAGTTCGTTAGGTTGGGTATCTACGATTCGCTACCCTACCACACGCGCTCAGGAGTGAGTCAGGGATCCATTTTTGGGCCTCTCGTATTTATCTTATTGACAAATGATCTCCCTACAGGGGTCAAACATTCAAAATGTTTATTATATGCTGACGATTTGAAACTTGCCATCGAAATAAAGTCTCAAAAAGACTGCTTGCTTTTGCAGGAGGATATGAACACGGTTCATAATTGGAGTGTCCTAAGCGAAATGAAGTTCAATCCACAAAAATGTCACGCTATGACTTACGGGAGAAAACGTGACCCAATAGAAAATATATACTTTTTGGAATCTCACGAAATTGATAGGTCTAATAGTATAAAGGATTTGGGTATCGTCGTTGATCGTAAGTTAACTTTTAACGAACATATAGCTACAGTTGCGGCGGAATCATACATAAGACTTGTGTTTGTCTTGAGAAATTGTAAAGATTTTAAAGGAACCCGTGTAATTAATTTACTTTTTGAAGCACTTGTCCGGAGTAAGCTGGAAGCTGGTTCTAGTGTTTGGAGTCCGCATGAGGAGTCTTACACAAACATGATAGAGAAAGTGCAAAAAGCGTTCCTGCGTTTTCTGTACAAGCAGAGATTTGGTTACTGCCCCTATATGTACCCAACTAGCTTTCTCTTAGGCTGTTTGGGGTACAACTCCTTGGAAGCCCGACGGCAATGTAACCAAATGGTAATGATGTGTAAGATTCTTCATGGTAGGATTGATGCACCGAACCTGCTGAATAAGTTGTCCCGACTATTCGTTCCGGATCTGGGAAGTTTTCCTCGCCGCGGGCGGCACCCGCTATTCTCGGTTCCTCCTGCAAGAACCATAGCACACGGCCAGTCCCCCATTCATTGCACTCTTACTAGCTTCAAAGGTCTCCTGGTCGAGGCACCTGAATGTGACGTATTTGCGGATGATTGGAAGAATATATTGTCGGAGTGTTTGAGGTACTGTGAGATGAGGGCTTGCAGGATTATTGAGGATGACAACTATATTTGAATGTTTTATAAAACATGTTGACATTGTATAATTATTTAATTTTTTACATTTTTGTATAACTGACATATAAATTTAATTTATTTTAATTTTTGCTGTAATGACATGACATTTAGGTCCAGTAATTATAAGTACAAGACTTGACTCTTACTAATAATATTTAACTTGTTGGATTTTCAACATTATTAAATATAATGTAATGTACCTTCTTTGATAATATAATGCATGCATTTTCATATGAAAAGCTGTCAACTAATGTAATTCGTTTTTTGTAAATCGTTTTAGTTGTGAAAATATAAATAAACTAGCTTTAACCCGCGGCTTCGCTCGCGTTCAGTAAGTTTATTATTGTAGATTCCTACTTGGATAGCATGAGCGTCAAATAATAACATAACTAATGCTCGTCTATAATAGACCTAAGGGTAGTTTATGCGTTATTATGTATTTTAATTCCCTATTTTACCATCTTAGGGGTTGAAGTTTGGAAAACTAATACGCTCATTATTTTTAATGTTCATGCAAATAAATGTTTTAACTGCTATAGGTTTACTCTTGACCGCAATGTCGACTAAAGTTAAGTGATGATGTGATCTACGGTAGAGCTTGCTATCCTAGAAGAAACCGATTCAGTCTCAATTTGGATTTACCAGCGTTGTAATCATCATGAAAATCCATTCAGGCAACGTCTTAGAGTATCTCCACTTAGTCTGTGAACGCCTTTCACAGCCTAGGCGTTATTGTAACAAAAGTAGTCCGTCAAAGCTCTTCGTTATAGTCTTTAGAACATGTCCAAGGGGTAAAAAGTTAGTACAAAATTTTATCCACTATTACGTACCTAGTATGAATTTGAAAAATATCCTTCTTTCTTGTTTGCTTCATAATATAAAATTTTCATACCCTCTTTTCATACACTTACTTTGGGATTAAATTTAGGAAAACTCTGTTTTACATAGCTCATTATTTTTTCCTTACTCATATCCTACAAAGTTTAAAGCAAATATGTCGCAAGAAATAAAAATGTTCACACAAACTTTCTTCTCTTATTTTACTACATTAGACGCTGTATTTTGAAAAAAAAACACTGAAACACATAACTCATTACACATATTAGCCGTACTCAATTTATACAAAATTTCATTCAAATATGTCCAAGGAATAAAAAGTTTCATAATACACACTTTCATACATATGTTCTTTAGGCGTTGAATTTTGAGAAATCAGTCCTTAGTGAATATGTCTACGTCATCAATTTTAAGTATGTCTTAAGGGTACATCCTGTGCGTTATCATAAAACTTTCATCCCCTACTTTAAGCTTAGGGTCTGAATTGAAAAAAAATGTACTACGTAAGTCATTATTATGGCCGTACTCAACTCTTACAAAATTTTATGCTAATATGTCCAAGGAATAAAAAGTTTCATACAAACTGTCAAACCTTATTTCACCCCTTTCACGATTGAATTTTAATAAACACTGCAATACATACCGCATGATATTCCCCAAACTTAATTTATATGAAATTTCTCATGCAATTATGTCTTAGGAATAATAAGTTTCATGCAAACTTTCATCCCCTATTTCACCCCTTTAGGGTTTGAACTTTGAGAAATCCTCCCTCGGTGGCTGCCTACTGCCTACGTAATAAAAATAATACGTGTGTGAAAAAATTAAGTATGTCCTAAGGGCTTGTCCGGCGCGTTGATATTTATAAAACGTTCAACCCCTATTTAACCCGTTTTAGAGGTTGAATTTAGAAAAACATATGATCCATAACTCATTACTTTGGCCACACTAAATACCTACGAAATTTGGTGTAAATATGTCCAAGGAATAAAAAAGTTTCTCTACAAACTTTCATCCCTTATTTCACCCCTTTGAGGGTTGAATTTCGATAAAATCTGTAATACGTACCTTATGATTTTAGCCAAACTCAATTTATATGAAATTTCCTGCAAATATGCCCAAGGAATAAAACGTTTCTATACAAACTTTTATCCCTTATTTCACCCCTTTGAGGGTTGAATTTCGATAAACGCTGTAATACGTATCCCATGATTTTAGCCGAACTCAATTTATATGAAAGTTCATGCAAATATGCCAAAAGAATAAAAAGTTTCATACAATCTTTCATCCCCTATTTCACCCCCTCGGGGGTAGAATTTATCAAAATCCTTTCTTAGCGGATGCCTACGTCATAACATCTACTTGTGTGCCAAATTTCAGCCTGATCCCTCCAGTGGTTTGGGCTGTGTGTTGATAGATCACTATGTCAGTCAGTCAGTCAGTCAGTCAGTCAGTCACCTTTGAGTTTTATATATATAGATGAAGATGAATAAATGGGCCTTTATTGTAAACTAGGAGTTTTCCGCGGTTTTACTAGTTACGTACCTATGTAGTTTTTTTTAGTATTATAAGTTTACACTAGACCGCCATCTCGCCTGATGTTAAACGACGATGCGGTCTACAATAGAACATGAACCGATTCACTCTCGAATTTATCTATATTTGAAAACGCTAAAATTGGAAACCCATCTCATTGGACCATCGAGAACAACTCACTCAGGCAATGCATGTACGTTCTTGTCACAAGAGTATAGGTAGTTAAACTTCTTAGTTCGAGTCTTTGGACCGTCAACTATGAAACGATGTCGCTTTTCGAGCTGCGAGCAGTCCGATGGAAAAAAGGCAAGGCAAGAATTACTTATATCATGAGAGTCAGTTGTACACTGCTTCTCGTTGTTGATAAAACCTCGATAAGTTAGCAATTTTGCGGCCATGTTCAAGATCGTATCTTGTGTGTGTAGTTTGAAATAAAGTCGCCGAAACTAAGATCGACTAGGAAGTCTTTGGACACATTTATTAACTTTATTAACTGAGAACAGAGGACAAACACTTTTGTTCTCTTGGCTGTATGCCAAATTTTTTTCCGTCTTCATGAACCGATCGAACAGAGCAAAATATCAGGTTCCACCGAGATTTGAACTCGGATCGCTGGATTCAGAGTCCAGAGTGCTAACCATTACACCATGGAACCGATGTGTCAGGTGGCGAAATTAGAAAATTGATAACACTTATATTTATATCTAGGCCGAAGATTGGACGAAGATACCTTTCACCATTACGCCAGAAGTTGTGATCAAATAAATAGAAGAATAGAAACCATCTGGTGAAAGGTACACATTAACCACATGTGTTTTGAAGTATTTCAAATATGATCTAGGTAAATAGAATAGATAATTAATGACGTATATACGTATTACGTATATTGTAATTACAAAATTGTTATTATCATAAGTCTGAAATATACATTTGCACAGCTTAGTTTTCAGATGCACCGGTCATACTCGAACTATATCAAAATCTAAATGTATGGTACAAATATACATAATATGTCGCGGTAAACTAGATTAATCAGCTGTTCAATTAAAAACCTAACTAGTTACTAAATAATCGGTCGGAATAGGTATCATTTCGTATAACATTTATTAATAAAGAGGCTCGCTAATGCTTACGCCATTCGTAGACAGATACGTGACAGAAATAAAAAAAGATGAAACATCTGACATAATAAATTTTAAACTTAAATTTCCTACTAGTCATAAATGTCAAAATTTCGATGTTTGTTGCTCAATCACGTTGGAACGTCTGAACGGATCAGGTTGAAATTTAGAACACAGATAAATCGTAGCCTGTAAGAACATATAAACTACTTTTTATCCCGGAAAAATAACGGGAACAGGAATCATACGGGAGAAACTGCGAAACGCTGCTAGTTTAAAATAATTATGATTTTTTTCAGGGCTTTTTAGGGTTCCGTAGCCAAATGGCAAAATACGGGACCCTTATAGATTCATCATGTCAGCCACTTTTCGCCAAAACTATAAAAACTACACTATTGAAACTTGGTAAGTAGATGTATTCTGTGAACCGCATTAAGATTTTCATGCAAAAAGCAGAAAAAAACAATACATTTTGGGGATGTCCCATACTTAGAACTGAAACTCATTTTTTTTCCATCCTAACCATACATACGTGTGGGTTATCTATGGATAGGTCTTAAAAAATGACATTGAGGTTTCTATATATAATGATTTTTTTTTTTCTAAAATTGAATAGTTTGCGCAAGAGACTCTTCCAAAGTGGTAAAATATGTGTACCCCTGAACAAAATGTTTAGCTACGCTAATCAGTAGATACGTATATTATTATGTAGAACTAATAATAGAAATATGTAGAGATAAAACACACAACCAGATAAACACGTCTAAAGTTCCAATTTTATACGTCCAAAATAAAAAATGTACGTGGTATTTATTCAATGTAAACATTTATAACAAACAAGGCGCGTGCGCGGAACTTACTGTTCGCAGAGTTATTGTCATCTGATATTTAGTCAGCTGATTTACATAATTAGTTCATTCTGTACAAAACACAATGTAAATAGTACGTTACCGGAATATGATTACCGTTCACATTGCTGTACCATGGTACCTGTACCTACTCGTATATTCGTAAGTGCATTTTTTTGCGGTATCGTCAGTTAAAATATATAATAAGCGAACTGGTTAATTCTTAGGCCATTTGTATAATAGCAGGCTGAACATGTGTTTTTTTTAAATAGATTGTTTTATAAGGACAGAGCCTTAATTAACAAAACTAAAATACAATGAGAACTACACAACGCTACATACCTACCCATCTACTTACACTAAGCACACCTGAATTATCCATAGACCAATGAAGGTCTACAGATGATTAAGATGTTCATGCCCACTACCGATCGGAAGCGTACCCAACAGGATGGCGGCATTACCAAGCTAAATGGCAACGCTTATGCGTTGGGCCAAATAAACGCCAGCATTTTGGTCACGCGTCGCGTCGACCAAGCGTTCGGAAAGGGTTTTAAAGATGAGGTGAGCTCCCGGCCTCCACGGGCCCAATGTCTCAACCCCAAAGGGTTCAAATATGTAACCACTTCCGAGGGTTGCATATTTCTGTCGTTTGAGTCGCTCAGCTGAATTAGCCCCTGCATGTGGTTAAAATAGAAAATATGAAATATTTCTGACATACGAAACTATTAATTTATAACCAATTTAGCAATGCAATTTAGCAACCCACGTACTGTTTTCAACGCCATAGTTGTTGTTATGTCAGACAGCGCCATGAGTGTTAAGAATCGGAACTAAAAATTGTCAAAGAGGCTGCGAATCTTTCGCTTTATCAAATTACGGCCAGCCGTTTTGAATGACGTATGGCGTCGAATACATTCCGGCTGTTTTTTAATCAGCCGCATTCAATCTGGCTAATCGTTAAACCGCCGTTTTACAAACCAGCCCTGTTTTTCAAAACGGCTAGCCGTAATGTAATACGCCGAATTATACAATCTCACAACATCAACGACATATATACTATATAGGTAAAATGTAAGTTAGGTTAGTTTAGAAATAAAGTCACGTTTGTTGTTTGCTGACGCCATTTTTACAGGTTAGAGAGTTTCGGCGCTAGGTGCTAGAAAGTGGAACTAAATTGAATGGAACAGGCTAGGCAAGCAGTTTTAATGAAATGTCATCGACCCGAGTCATTTGCATAACTGTTTGATCAAATGGCTGAATGTCTTTCAGGAAGCTTATTAAACGGTGCGGTTTTGTAAAGAGAGGCTAGGCTGTTGCGTGTTGATTGAACTAATTGGCTACGGACAAATACCATAACCATAAACAGCCCACTAAATGTTCCCACTTCTGTGACTCAGGGTCTTCTCTCACAAGGAGAGAATCAAGGCTATAAGATACCATGCTGGCCCAGTGCGGGTTGGTGGATGACACATGACTTCGAAAGATTCTAGGTACATGTCGGTTTCCTCACGATGTCCTTCACCGTCTTAAGATAGCGCCATTTAGGCACATGACTTCGAAAAGACAAGGTTTTGGGAAATATTCCGATCTGTCCCCCTGCTCTGTCCCCATGGGGTGACAGAACGAACAAAAAAGTTTTACCTGTCCCCTGTTAGCGATAAAGGGGACAGTTCGAACTTTGTTCACCTCCTTAATGTTTTATCTGTCCCCCTATCGGCATTCGGGGGACAGATAAAACATTTTAATTCCTGTTTGTCCCCAATAGATAAACTATAACATCAAAAGATAAACTATAAAAGATATAATTCTTAATAGTAATGCAAACTTTTATGAAAATAAAAGACAAAATGATTTCCATTTATAATCGCATTTATTTACAAACATAAATTTTACAGATTTCTTTTATTTCTCTAATAATTATCAGTCTCATAAATCACAAAACGTAAATATCCCAGATTCAGTCTTAATAATTTTACTTGCACTGTATTGTTGCTTACCTACATAAAAAGACCACATGCATCCGGGAATTTTCTCAGCTCAAATAAACAACAAACATATTTCGTTTCTCTCTCTTTCTTACTCATAGGGCTTTGTTGGCGGATGCAATTATAACAACAAAAGATAAACTATAAAAGATAAAATTCTTAATAGTAGGTAATGCAAACTTTTATATAAATAAAAGACAAAATGATTTCGATTTATAATTGCCGTTATTTACAAACAAACATTTTTATGTTTTTTTTTTTATTTCTCTAATAATTATCAGTCTCATAAATCACGATAGGTACATATCACATAATCAGTCTTAATAATTACTTGCCCTTTATTGTTGTTTACATAAAAAGACCACGTACTTTCGAGAACTTCCTCATTTCAAATAAACAACAAACATATGCAATGATGTGTAATACTAAAAGGACTAGTGCAAATTTATTACCTTTGGAGATAAGACGCCATTGCCAAAATGTTCTTAGTAATTTTGGTGAAGTGTGTATATGTATATCTAAGTGGATATGTACTCGTAGTTTGAGTGGATATTACCAATAAACTGAGAGGAAATTACAGCCCGGTAAGTTCAAACAAGTTTTTTAAACATCACACGACTTATCATTATACAACACCTTTGAAATATTAAGAAATTGGAAATACAAAAATGAACGAGCGAACTTGTCATCATAAAACAAAAGTTATTCAGTACTTTCCACTTTTTATTTTACAGATTACAATAAGATGTCGGACATACCCGGTACTTCTGCTGCGGTAGATATGAAATTGAGTTTTATAGAGGTGGGGGCCAGGTACTTTTACTATTCTTACCAGAATCTTAACTGATCCACGACATTCTTTGGTTACACTCATATACAGTTACTCCATTTTTTAAAGTCTTCATTTTATAATATTGATGACCGGCGTGTAAAAGTACCTGGCCTCTACCTCTATTTATAGGTACATATACATAGTTTATTGGGAATATCCACTCAAACTACGAGTACAGTTTAGTGGTGGTAGGACCCTTAGCAGAGTCCGCCTGGGGAAGTACCACACCTTTGCCAGTTATTCTACCGTCAAGCAGTAATGTGCAAACATTACTGTGTTCCGGTTTGAAGGGCAATGTTTCCAGAGAAATTACAGGGCTTAGAGATATAACATCTCAGATCTCTGGGTGACGAGCGCAGTGCAATGCTAGGTAATGATTTGGACTCATCATGTTCCAATAGCGGCCTGTCACTGTGCTGTTATGTGGCAGGCATGTTGCTTACCATCAGGCACACGTCCTGCTCGTCTCGTTACTCTTTATTTAAAAAAAAACAAATCCACTTACTTAGATATATACACACTTCACCAAAATTACTAAGAACATTTTGGCAATGGCGTCTTATCTCCAAAGGTAATAAATTTGCACTAGTCCTTTTAGTATTACACATCATTGCATATGTTTGTTGTTTATTTGAAATGAGTAAGTTCTCGAAAGCACGTGGTCTTTTTATGTAAACAACAATACAGGGCAAGTAATTATTAAGACTGATTATGAGATATGTACCTATCGTAATTCATGAGACTGATAATTATTAGAGAAATAAAAAAAACATAAAAATGTGGGTATGTTTGTAAATAACGGCGATTATAAATCGAAATCATTTTGTCTTTTATTTATATATTTGCATTACTATTAAGAATTTTATCTTTTATAGTTTATCTTTTGTTGTTATAATTGCATCCGCCAACAAAGCCCTATGAGTAAGAAAGAGAGAGAAACGAAATATGTTTGTTGTTTATTTGAACTAAGAAAATTCTCGGATGCATGTGGTCTTTTTACGTAGGTAAGCAACAATACAGTGCAAGTAAAATTATTAAGACTGATTCTGGGATATTTACGTTTTGTGATTTATGAGACTGATAATTATTAAAGAAATAAAAGAAATCTTTAAAAGTTATGTTTGTAAATAAAGGCGATTATAAATGGAAATCATTTTGTCTTTTATTTTCATAAAAGTTTGCATTACTATTGAGAATTATATCTTTTATAGTTTATCTTTTGATGTTATAGTTTATCTATTGGGGACAAACAGGAATTAAAATGTTTTATCTGTCCCCGAATGCCGATAGGGGGACAGATAAAACATTAAGGAGGTGAACAAAGTTCGAACTGTCCCCTTTATCGCTAACAGGGGACAGATAAAACTTTTTTGTTCGTTCTGTCACCCCATGGGGACAGAATAGGGGGACAGATCGGAATATTTCGTAGATTTTTTTTTTCATTAGACCTAAAAACTATTTTTTCTCATGAGAACAGTATCCATTGCTAATCTGAACGAAGGGTACATAACATTTGAAGTAATAAATGTAAGTGAATAAAAATACGCATCATCGATGACGTCACGCTCCGTGCTAGGCATACATTCGGTAAAGTACAGTGTATGGCATTCCATTCATTTGTTCTAAGAAATGAATGAATAATAAGTATTATTACTTTTGTTTTATTGAGAGCATTTGGGGAAATGTAATTTTATTAATTTTCTTCGGTTTGATAACGTACTGATACGTAGGTAGTAGGTAGACATTCTGAAAATTATTTCAAAACTTAAAAGAAAGAGTGGTGATAAAAAAAAATACATTCTATCCTTACCTTTTTGTCGACAATATGTATTCGATTGACCACTATCGACAATTTATCTCAAACTTATGTGGTAAGACTAATTTTAAAAACATCTTAGAGAACAATTTGGTTTCATTTGCTTTTTTGAAGATCGTGGTATCTTTTTGTGGTATCGATCGATTTTTATGAGGGTGAAATACATTTACTTCTCCCCACATGGTGACATGGTGACTGCTTACAGCGCCAGAAAACTACGTCGTTTCACGGTTGGTGTTCAGAAGACTAGAACGAAGAGGTATAATTCTACTTTCGTAATGTGAACATCTTAACATTGGAATGCGTTGCCTGAGTGGGTATTTACTGATAGACATAACACGGGTTCAAGCCAGCCCTTCTACCTCCTAACTAAATCGACTTTCGCTTTGCTATTGTGGTCTCTATCATTTCATTTTTTTTTTTTAACTATAATAGGTTCGCACTTGACCACCATCTCGCCTGATATTAAGCGATGAA
This sequence comes from Ectropis grisescens, assembly GCA_017562165.1. Classification (NCBI taxonomy): domain Eukaryota; kingdom Metazoa; phylum Arthropoda; class Insecta; order Lepidoptera; family Geometridae; genus Ectropis; species Ectropis grisescens. Next base: position 5,698,258 of record CM029770.1, on the reverse strand, counting down.
GAGATCTACGATGGAGCGTGCTTACCTAGAAAAAACCGATTCACTCTCGATTTAAAGACACCAAGATTGTAACCATCAGGGAAAACCAACTCAGGCAACGCATTCCACAACCTAGACGTTCATATCACAAACGTGGAGTCAAATCTCTTCGTCCGCGTTTTTGGAACATCAACCATGAAACGATGTCGCCCTTTTGTGGAACGAGAAGTCCGATAGAAGAAAGGGCAAGGTGGTATTAGATCATGCAGATCACTTGCACACTCTCCGAAGTGTATCCGATAAAAAAACCAAAACATCCGGAAAAAAAGAGAGGGCAATATCAAAGCTAAGACAGTTCTAGTTAGGCGTTAGTAGACCCTCCGGAGTGAATTGATTGCTTCTAAATTAGAGCGTTTCAACATAGAACGCATCGTCGTTTAACATCAGGCAAGATGGCGGTCAAAAACAAAACCATTGTTGATAATAAAATAAAAAAAAATTTAATAATATGTGATCTTAGGTCAAAAACTAACGTGGTTGTTTTACAACTACTTAATAATTAATTCAAAAGACTAAACCCACCAAATGACGCGTGAGTTACCCTTGAATTAACAACAAGAACAAAATTAAAATTTTGACTAACCCCGACTACCTCAGATTTGTTATCCGTACAACATTCTACTAGTCAAGCCCTTTCATTTGATACCCATATTTAAGGGAGTTGTTAAAAAAGAAATGTATTTCGCCATTTTGTGCAAGCGGCCATCTTGGATTTGAAATTTGTCATAGTGCAATGTATTTTACTAGTCAAGCCCTTTCGTTTGATACCCATATTGAGCTAGTAGTGAAAAAAATAATATAATTTGCCATTTTGTGGTGGCGGCCATCTTGGATTTGATTTTTTTATAGTATATAGTATTCTACTAGTCAAGCCCTTTCATTTGATACCCATATTGAGGTAGGTTGTTAAGAAATATTTTGTCCGCCATTTTATGGCGGCGGCCATTTTGAATCTATATTAACCAAACATAGCTAAGAACATCCACACAGATATTAACTTTCAAATAAAAAAAACCGCATCGAAATCGGCCTATCCGTTTGAGCTCTACGGTGCCACAGACAGACAGACAGACAGACATCGACGTTAAACTTATAACACCCCTTTTTTTGGTCGGGGGTTAAAAAAAGAAGTGTGACACTCGGGGACTGCCGCGGTAAAGTTATTGCATGTCACATGCATTTTTATCAACATAAGCAATAGTGATGTTAACAATTTTTCGGAATTGCTTTTATTTTGAAGAGTGACATTTGTTTACTATAAAAAAAATACAGAGAAGTATACAATCTAGTCAGTCTTCAACAGCTAAGAGCATTTAGTCTGTAAAGCTAATACTAATACAAAGTCGATTGACCGAGTGGAGAGGACGGCGTTACAGTCTTCCATCCCTCTTTCTTGTGAACATAAGAAAGAGATGCACGATCACTAAAATTCGGTCCCCAGGCTCGCGATAAAAGCTATGCAATAGCTTAAAAAATAGGAGAGTATGTCTACGATCTACGATTTACTCCAGCGGTATATTTATGCTAATACAATGTCTTATTCGAGAGTGGCGTCACGATAGTGAAAGGTCTATAAAACGGGCTTCAATAGTAAGTGCTAATTTCGCAGGTCCACAATCATATTAGCAACTCGGTTCCATGGTGTAATGGTTAGCACTCTGGACTTTGAATCCAGCGATCCGAGTTCAAATCTCGGTGGAACCTGTTCTTTTTGTACAAACAAAACATTGTTGTTTTCAAGACATCATACGTATAATAATATTGGAAAAATAGTTCTTATGCTAGTATATTTATGACCTCTTTTCAACTCGTAACCTTTCTAGTGAGATAAAAATTGACAGATTAATTTATATCGGATGGTTTATATTTTGTTTAAAATTCTTAGTAGTCTGTTATCATATATGTTTGTGCTCATTATATAAACCCAAATAAATATAATGTACCTTCTCATAATGCCGATTAAATAATCGTTATTTTGAATCGATTATTCGTACCACAGCAAACACGAAATACTTTTGGTTAAAATAGGTACTCCACATACTTGAGAGTGAATCGGTTTCGCCTAGGCAAGCACGCTCCATTGTAGACCACATCGCCGCTTAACATCAGGCAAGATACGGGACAAATGCAAATCAATTGTCGTCAAAAAAAAGGAGCGTTTTACTTGTTTCGTCACTCTTCGATACATAAAAAGACAGTCACAGTTAATATTGTTGGTTTCAGTGTGATCATCGGACTCTGTAAATTTGTGAGTTTTACTCATAAAGCGTAAAGTCGTACAGAGTCCAACAAACCTTCAGTTATTATAAAATAATCAAAGGATCCATCGATGGCTATTAGATCATAGATATATGGCTCTTAGTTAAGGTCATTGAGTGTTTTCGTTGAATTTGCTAAGTCGAAATACGGCACCAAAACCTTATTTTCGGAAACTCCCAATTCCCAGATGACATAAGATACGTGAAAAGACCCATTAACAATTCTATCACCCGAGTCAAGCCCAAAACGGCGAACCAACCGAAACCCATAATATTTCACTCAAAAGCAACGCCCAGTGACCCAGTGGGCCCGTCAAAGCTCGTAGGCGTCATCAAATTTAATGAAAAGGCATCAAATTCCATAATTGATAGGTCCGTGACAACCCTGAGCACTGTCACCGTATTTCACAGAAGCTAATTACAGTATGGGGTGTTAAAAAAATTGATTTCAAATTGCTGTGTATTGATATGCCCAAACAAGGTTTAAAATACGATAATACCAAAGCAACTAAATGTTTGCTTGCCTGAGCTTTGTAGTATATTTTCCATAATTGGATTCTAAATTGAGTACAATGTTTTTGTTGGGGATACCTACTGTTTATAGAAGACTGAAAAAATTCGTTATCCACTTAGAGAGGAGAATTAATACTTTTTTACTAAAACATTATTTATCAAAACAGGCATTTTTATTGTTTTGTTAGCGAGATGGAGGAATTTATGATATCTGCGTAAAGTCTGGTCAGGTTTCGAATCTTCAATGCAATATAGTGGTTATCAAAACGTGACTTGGTTTGGTCAGTAATGTGAGATATTTAGCCCTTTTAGTAGAGGGTAAATTTAGTTTCCGAAATTTCCATCTTTTTTTGCCCAAACAATGGAGAACTTCATCAAAAAAAGAAAAAATCTTACTGTTCATTATATTTATTGGAATGTACTTTATATAATTGTATGTAGTATTAAGTGAAATAACTTAAATGGATTTTAAAATAATTTATGCATTTTAAGTTTTTTTTTTTACTAAAACAGGCTGTAGTTTTGAAACCCAAGTCGATTGTATTGCTACCCAAAGGAGGCGGGTTTAGCAGAAATAAAAAAAATGATGGGAAATACATATATATATATTTAAATATTTAGCATTAGAAAATGCCCCTGTATATTATACACCTGTTAGAAAGTAGCACGTCTACTCATAACATCACAGTGGCACAAAACTGTAGTATCAACAAACTTAAAAACTTACTAGCACCATCAAATATCAAAGTGGTAGAGGAGTTTTTTTCTTCTTCTTCTAAAAACTGTACATTAAACAATCGTTTTGAATTCAAACTTCCTTTGGCGCACCTACACAGATTTTTCAGTTATACTAGTCCTTCAGCCACATCTCTCACTGTCGTGTCGTTGTTTTTAATAAATTCAATAAATTTAAATGTAAGTAATCGTTTTTATTATAGAAACTATTAAATAATTCAAAAGTTAGTTTTCATTTTAGTTTTCACTTCTGCCGCACGTCTTAAGCACATACATTTTTTGCCTAAAATCTCTCTATCGGTTTTTTTATTTCTCGTCGGAATTGTGTTCTGTCAGTCCATACTGTACCATTTCTGTACGGTATAGTGACAGTATTTCAACGTCTCAAGGGATGTACAATTTATTAATCAGAAATAATAATTCAAAGGTAATGTCCGGACGCGCGTGACTTCTGTTAGATTACTATCGGTCACTGAAGGGTTAGGGTGTGTTACACGAAGTCGGGTTAATTACCGCATTGAGACGGATTACCGGTTTACCTACACATTTTTTCTAGTAATTATTTTAGTATTTATATACGTATTGAGTTAAATAAAAAATGGTGTGTACTTTAGCACTAACTATAAGTCTGGTCTCAAGGCGCACAAGACTTAGCTTTTTGCGCAGTAGTTTGAAACTCATCGGCCATTTTTACTCAAGTACGAGTAGCATACAAAATTGTACGTAGGTATGCAATCAGGCGACATGGCAGTCATATTTATACCTATTATAGTTAAAAATTGTTAGCACCTTGTAATTTCTAAGTTAGTTACCTAGTAAGTACAATCATGTAGTGATATACAAAAATCCAGTATCATTTCACTCTTCACCAAGCCCACTGATATTTATGGAAGTTGGCATTTATGTGTAATTTGTTCCAACTAGAGACATATGATAGTTTTTGTTTCGATGGTCTTTGTGTGACAATATCCGAACGAAGCCAGATCGGCCGCTAGTTGTAAATAAAAATATAAATGAACAAATACAATACCTAGTCATTGCTATGAGTATTGCTCTAAACAGATTACCAGGTGTTTTTTTTATGTATTGTTTTTTCGTTTATATTTAAACGAAAATTGTAGCCCAATAGGGCTACTCAATTACTTTATTTTAGTAATTGAAACAACTTTAAATTTTAGTCTTACCAAAAATCTTTAGCGCCGCCTTATGAGAGATATTTTAAGCTAAATATAAAAAAAAAGAATTTGCAAAATGCACCACTTCAAATCAAATCTTAATAAAATGATTTTGTTAGCCATCATAAAATATTTAGAATTTGTTGGTTTTAAACACAAAACCAGTTTGTTAATAAAAACGACTTTTAATCAAAGCCTGCAAAGCCGGCCCCAAACCTAGATTTTTAATCCTGAAACAAGCTCGCCCAACCCCTCCGTGCATTGCGAAAGAGTTGACGTTTTTAATTAAAATAATCAGTTAATTCATTAAGGAGCGGCGCTGACTTCACACTGGGCCTGTATTCTGTAAATTTTAACCCATAACGTATACTTAACGACGGAATTACTTGATCCCAGGAATAGGGTTTTAATTTTTTTTTTTTGTAATATAGAGTTAGAGACAAACAAGAAATGCTCCTGACAATAAGCAACATTCCTGTTCATAACAGCATAGTACTACGCCGATATTTAAATATGAAGTGTCCAAATCCAAATCGATTCCTTTTAATGTACCACTTTTGGCTCTGTGCAGTGTACTGTTCTTGTAACCTTGATACCTACTTATACAAGATAATTTATCTCTTTCCTCTGTTTTATTTATATAAAAACTGAAAATTATTACTAGAAAAACAGTCGTACCCCCGTTTAACTTAGGTAATCGTATATATTTTCATATAACTAAACCATATATTTTCGATGATATTTATAGTCATTCGTACTGTGCATCATCGTAGTACAAATGACGACACTGTAATTTTGGTCATCATCATGTTTCTTCAGTCTTCCTTCACTCTGTTTATTCATACATCGAAAATAATAATAGCGATACAATAATGGGTACCTTCGCACAATTTTTTTTGTAACAGTTTTTTTTTGGTGTTCATAATAAAATGTTTCTGTCTGTCTTTCTCTTGCCTAATATAAAACGACGATGCCATATTATAAATTTATACTTATATAAGCATTTAAAGTGAAGTTAAACAGATTTTATAAGTTATAAAATCGGTCAATTAATATGACAGGAAAATCGGAAGTAAATGTAATTTTGTAGTTATCGAGTTAAATAGTATACGTGTAGATCTACGATTACGAGTGTCTATGTTCAAACTCATGGTGTTAATATGATGTAACGTGATGTGACGATACATCAGAAAAAAAACGTGTTTCGGTTTTGTCAATTACGGAATATAAACCTACCGTTATGTAACCTGTAACTGACTCGTGGATGGACGATTGCTCGCTTATCTGTGTTTTTGTCGACATATGCTAATCAAGGGTTAAGAGTGCGTTAATCAAAGTTTAACGGGTTGGAAAACTTTTGGATTTTGGTCATTTTGGCGGCAATAATTAAAAGGGATCTTAAAAGAAAATAAATATATTTTTTGTTCCCCACAATTCGCCTGATGAAAAGTAGTGACTTGGCTTAAAAACAGTATTGTCGCCCATATCGTGCCCTCCATATCTATTTACTCTTAAAGGGACTACTTTGATGATTTTTCTCTTATATACAACATAGTGTCACAAGACGAGCAAGCCGTGCGACTGATAGTAGCTACACACTTGAACATAACAGCACATTACCATGCAACTACTTTTATTGAGAAGAATACCAGTAGATACCTACTTTTTTTTTTTTAACTTTTATAGGTTTACACTTGACCGCCATCTCGCCTGATGTTAAACGACGATGCGGTCTACGATGGAGCGTGTTTACCTAGAAAAAACCGATTCACTCTCGATTTGAAGACACCAAGATTATAACTATCGGGGAAAACCCACTCAGGCAACTCATTCCACAGCCTAGATGTTCTTATCACAAACGTAGAGTCAAACCTCTTCGTCCGTGTCTTTGGAATATCCACCATGAAACGGTGCCGCTTCTTTGAGTTACGAGAAGTACGATAGAAAAAAGGGCAAGGAGGTATTAGATCATGCAGATCAGTTGCACACTCTCCGAAGTGTATCCGATAAAAAACCGATAAGCTAGCTATCTTGCGGCGATGTTCAAGACTATGAAGTCTTTTTCGCGCTACTCTTCACAATTCACAACCAAATCTTGCGTGCGTAGTACAGTGCTAGGTAGATCAGTACCATTGACAAGATACTGTACTACGTACACCCTAAATATAAGATAATTTACGTATCCTCTTTGCCCTGCAATTTCCTTGAAAACATTGCTATTCGAAAAGAAACAAAACGTAATGTTTAAAAAAACGTTAAAATTGAAAATTCGTATACCTACAATGTTTTTAAAATGTTTTTAACAATGGAACTGACGGACTAATTAGTTTTTTTCCTTCCTTCCACTCGACACCACCAAAACGACACCATCGGTGGTGTAGTATGGAATCACTAGTCCATACGACACCACCCTAGTGATGTGCTGTTCCGCCATTAGTTTTTATGTATTTTATGTCGTCAGTATTAGTATCCATGTCCATTGTGAAAAATTAAAATATTCGGACGGAAAGACAATAATATGCAAATTGCATTGAACAATGTCAAAATGACCATTTGAGTGACAGATAAATATAAACTTTATCAAATGACATACCTCATTAATGAAACTGCTTGAACTTAATTGGAGTTTTCATATCAACAACTTTGCATGTAGGTAACCTCACTATTAGTCGGTGGTGTCGTATGGACTAGTGATTCCATACGACACCACCGATGGTGTCGTTTTGGTGGTGTCGAGTGGAAGGAAGGGTTTTTTTGTCGTTTCGCCTGTTGGCTAGTGATTGGATTGATTAGATTGCTTGGATAGTTGATATTTGCTTTTTTTAATGTGTTCTAGAGTACCAATAATATGAAAGTAAAGTTGGTTAATTAGTATGCGTCTGCGTAAGGCTTGCATTGGATAAATAATTGATCAAGTGTTTCTGTACGCTAATCAAATGACGTTTTGCTTCATTTACGCAGGACGATGGAATGCGTTTACGTAAATTTGTTTGCAAATACGGACGCGATTTACGTGTTAAAGGTAAATTTACATATTTTTTTTTTTTTTTTTTTTTTAATATAATTTTATCATGCAATCAGTCCTTCCGAGTATGAGCAGATGTGTTGTGAGGCTTTTGATCGTGAGGAGATGTTCCCCTATAGGAGCATCTACCATATTAATATTTTGGCTCAGTCAGCGCCGCAGAGATCTAACGTTCTGTGCCGTTTTAGGCGATTTAAACAGTCTGGCAAAGTGAGCTGGACAGCAAGTTGGTTCGGATGATTTTCCAGCCTTGTTTTGTATTTGCTTGAGCATGCCTTTATCTCTTCCTTCACTGTTGGTATGCCCAGATGTTCGTGTACTTCACTGTTTCTAATGAACCAGGGAGCGTTGCTGATTTGCTTGAGAATGTAGTTTTGGGCTCTTTGGACTTTATTTTTGTTAGAGTCGCTGCAGGCTCCCATAACTGGATCCCATAGGTCCACACTGGTTTTATGACAGCCTTGTAGATTAGGAGCTTGTTGTCGAGTGACAGTTTTGAATTTCTGCCCAGGAGCCAATAGAGGCTCTTGTATTTGAGGTTGATCTCTTTGCGTTTCGTATCAATATGTTTTCGCCATGTCAATCTACGGTCTAAGTGCAATCCGAGATATTTAACAGTATCACTCTGGGGCAGCTCCCTACTACCAAGGTTTACAAGAGGACAAGTTTCTCGTCGCAGTGTGAAGGTGACCTGCACTGATTTATTGGCACTCACTTTTACACGCCATTTGTCAAACCAGTAGCTCATTTCGTCAAGTCCTCGTTGAAGTTTCGCTGTGGCATCTGCAGGGTCTTTACTAGAGGCTAAAATTGCTGTATCATCAGCATAAGTAGCAATGGTGACGCCTGGTGTGAGTGGGAGGTCTGCTGTGTAAATAGTGTACAAGACTGGGCCAAGAACGGAGCCCTGTGGCACTCCAGCAAGTATCTCGTGAAAGCCTGACAAGCGGTCATCTTCTCTGACTTGGAATATTCTATCGCTTAGATATGACTCTATTATTTGAAAGAAGCTGTGAGGAAGAAGTAACTTGATCTTGCAGAGCAAACCCTTATGCCACACCGGTCAAAGGCCTGTTGTACGTCAAGGAACACTGAAGAGCAATATTCTTTCCTCTCAAGACTTTCACTAATGTGTCTGCACACTCTGTGTACTTGTTCAGTGGTGCCGTGCTCAGGTCTGAACCCAAATTGGTGGTCTGGGGTTACGGAGTTTTCATGCATAGCACATGATAGACGATAGAGTAGTATCTTCTCTAAAACTTTAGATATTATGGGTAGCAGGCTGATTGGTCTGTAGGATGTTAGTTCGTGTGGTGGCTTCCCAGGTTTATGAACCATGATCACCTGTGACACTTTCCACAGTGCAGGATAGTAAGATGTTCTGATTATACAATTGAATAGGGTAGTCAGATATACTATTGCTTTGCGAGGCAATTCAGATAGAACCTTTTTATCTATGAGGTCGAATCCTGGAGCTTTTTTATTGTCTAGTTGGCGGATGGTTCGTGTTACTTCTCCTGGCGTCACTACTTTTAGGGGCAAATCAAGTTGGAAATCTTGCTGGAGTACATTGTCTATATCAGCTTCGCTAGATCCAGGGGTAGCTTCATTAGGAACAAATACTTTGGCAAGATGATCAGCAAAAGCATTCGCCTTTTCTTGTTTAGTTCTGGCCCACTTGTTTACTTCTACTCGTAGAGGTGGCTTTGGGTTATTTGGCTGGTTCATGCTTTTACATGTCTTCCAGAGGGAGTAGTCAGTGTGAGCAGTGGCAGTTAACGACAATAGGTTCGCTTCTATTTTAGCATTTTCTTTTTCTTTTATGGTTTGTTTCAGGATTTTACTGTAATTATTGAACGCCCTCTTATCCCGCGGGTGCCGGCTAGAGTGCCACACTCTGCGTAGTCTCCTTTTCTCGAGGATCATTTCCCTAATTTCTTGAGGTACATAAGTATGTCTTACATTTTGTGATTTATCTCGTCTGTGCTGTTCCAGCAGGCCTTCTGGATTGCAACTGTGAACGCTAGGACAGCATCATCAATTTCATCCTCGTTCTTTAGGGAGACCCGTAACTGCAAGGAATCCTCGACTAAGGATCGAAAAAGTATCCAGTTTGTTTGATTTTTGTATAGCCGAGGTTTACTCTGGTTCTTCAAAATGTCTGCACTAATTGTTAGTATAACAGGGATATGGTTCGAATCTCCATCCAGACAGGATTCAATTTGGTAAAAAAGTCTCGATAGCCCCTTCATTAAGAAAAAGTCCAAGAGATCAGGCAATTTGTTTGGATCGGTCGGCCAGTGGGTCGGCTCAGGTGTGGCTATTGTTGTAAGATGGTTTTTATCAACACATTTTTTAAGTTCCCTGCCTCGAGTGGTGACTAGTCTCGAGCCCCAGAGTAGATGCTTAGCGTTCCAATCTCCTCCTGCTATGAACCTTGGTCCAAGACTTTTGATGTATGCAGTGAACTGTTCCTCTGTTATTTTATGCTTTGGGGGGCAATACGCTGACGAGATATTGAAATGGCCATTTCTATCTCGGATATTAATTGTGGTTGCTTGGATATGGTCTGTTTTGAACTGAGTAAGCTCGTAGAGATCAATTGGAGCTGCATCATTATGGGTTACAGGATACCGCGTTATCTCTCGCCTCGAGCATTCTTCGGGGTAGATCCCAAATTGTGGTCGGGAACGGGGGCGAAGTGAGATCGGACCCGCTATGCTCATCAATGGGTGTCGCGCAAGGTTCCTCAGTATCTAATGTCCTATTCTCCCTATTGCTAAATGACTTGCCGGATGCTATAACATCGGCAGATGTCTTTATGTACGCTGACGATGTGGCCGCGTTGGTCACTGCCGCTACGGTTGAAGAATTGGAAATGAAGTTGAACGAGGTGAGTGCGCAGCTCTATGGGTGGTTTGGAATCAACGGTCTGGCGTTGAATCTGAATAAAACCCAATTTACTCACTTCAACCTGTCGGGAAAACGATATAAACAACTGAGAGTTCGCATTAATGATATCGAATTGAAACAAACAAAAGTTACAAACTTCCTAGGATTCGAAATTGACTCGATACTAACCTGGGAATATCACATACATAAACTATGTGGAAAAATTGCTAGTGCGTGCTATGCACTACGCCGCGTGGCGCGGGTGGTGCCGACGCGGGTGGCACGCACGTGCTACTTCGCCACGGTGCACTCTCTGCTACAATACGGCGCCGAGCTGTACGGAAGCGCCGCGGAATGGGAGCGTGCTTTCCGCATGCAAAAAGGGCCGTACGAGCGATAGTAGGCATTAGCAGCGACAAATCCGCAAGACCGCATTTTAAAAAACTGGGTATTCTTACGTTGCCCTGTATAGTAATTCTCCAAGTAGGGTTGTATGTGAGGGAAAACCTACACACATATACTACATGTGGAGATCGGACTGCATATCCTACACGACGCGCAGGGCAACTAGAGCCAGTTCCCAGGAGACTAGCGAAGTCTGACAAGCTCACTCATGTTATGGGACCGACTGTGTACAACAGGCTACCTCGTCACGTAATTGGTGCTTCTAGCCAGGCCTGTTTCAAGTCTCGCCTGAGGCACTGGCTTGTCGATCAGAATTTCTATAGCCTCAAGGAGTTTCTTGAGTGTAAAACTATAAATAAATGTACTCAAGTACATACAATCAATTTTTGCTAAAACAGGTATTTTCTGTTTCTGTATATTAATTTTATTTGTAACCTGACATTATTATAATATTTTAATTTGACATGTAGATAACATTTACGCAATAAAGATTATGATTATTATGATTGGAGATTTAACTAAAATGGCTGTTCCTCCGTGTGCAGTTCCATCTGGATGATTTGTTGCGTAGATATTATAATTTCTTATTTTTATTTGACTATTGTTAGTGAGATGGGTCTCAGATATTAGTAGGATATCTAGGTTATGCATAATTAGCAGCATCTCAACCTGAGCAGCGTTGGGACATAGACCATTTGCGTTCCAAGTGGCTATTTTTAGTTTATCTAGCTCAAGGATAGTTTACTGACCAGTGTTGTC